>JAKOOJ010000080.1:0-178812 GCA_022577455.1 Arizona elegans | reverse complement strand
AAATAAGTTTTCATTTAGCCTCCAGGACCTCCTTTCTCCCCTCTCCTGTTCAAATTCCACCCAAACCGGACTATGATCAGTTAGAGTTCTTGGACATATCTTCGTCTTCTTCACCCTGGAAATAAAATCATTTGTGGTTAGTATAAAATCAATCCTGGAGAAGGATTGATGTCTATCAGGAAAAAAAGTAAAGTCTCTTTCCTCCATGTTGCGTTCTCTCCAAATATCTCTCAATTCTATATCTTCCATCATATCAAAAAAGGATTTAGGTAATTTTGCATGTGTTGAGATCTTTGATAAACTTTTTTTTATCTTTCTGTGTGTCTATTACTCCATTCCAGTCACCCATTAATATAAAAGATTTATAATCCCATTGTATTATTTTAATATGTAAAAATTTATAAAACTTGTCTTGTTGCTGATTAGGGGCATATATTCCAATTAAAAGCATTTTTCCAGTCTGCGTTAATAGTTCAATAGCAATATATCTCCCTTGATCATCTGCCTCAATTAATTTAGCTGATAATCCTTTCTTTACATATATAACTAACCCATTTTTCTTCTCTACCCTCCAAGGGGTCCTCCCGCACTCCCTGGTGGAGCAAGGAGCGGGTCACCCTAAACAGGGCAGCCGGGCGGTTCTCTGATGACACAATAAGAGCAGCAAAATAATTACACTTTGCTGCTTTTATCGCCACTAGGTAATTCTTAATATGAGATCTCACCAGTGTCCGGTCAGATTCAGAAAGACTGGCCCTCCAACTACTCTCTAGGTGTCTTTTCTGGTGCTTCATCTCCCTTAGCTCCTCAGTAAACCAAGGAGCCAGATGAGATCAGCGCCGGGTCAGAGGCCGCAAAGGCACGACCCGATCCAGAGCTCCAGCAGCCGCCCTGTCCCAGGCGGCCACTAGGTCTCCAGTTGAGGCGTGAGCCAGAGCCTCAGGGAATGGCCCAAGCTCCATCTGGAACCTATCAGGCTCCATCAGGCGCCTGGGGCGGAACCATCTTACCAGCTCCGCCTCCCTGCGGCGAGGTGCAGTGGTTCGAAGGTCAAGGCGAAGGAGAGAGTGATCCGACCATGACAAGGGCTCAATGACTATATCCCCTATCTCAAGATCACTCAACCACTGTCCAGAGACAAAGACCAGGTCCAGCGTGTTTCCCCCCGTGTGGGTAGGGCCATGAATTAGCTGGGTCAGGTCCATAGCTGTCATGGAAGCCATGAACTCCCGATCCACCTCAGACGTCTCACCCACGGACAGCAGGTTGAAATCCCCCATGACCATAAGTCTAGGGGTGTCAACCGCCATGGCTGCGATAACGTTGAGGAGCTTGGGCAGGGCTGCTGCCATGTGGCAGGGAGCCAGGTACGTGATTAGCAAACCCATCTGTACCCCATGACCCCACTTCACAAGGAGGGACTCACAGCTGGCCGTCTGAGGAACAGTGGCCTCCCTCGGTCTAAGACCTTCTTTAATAATAACCGCTACCCCCTCGCCCCTCCCCTGTGACCTCGGCTAATGGAATGCATGGAAACCTGGTGGGCACATTTCAACGAGGGGAACCCCCCCTCCTGGCCCAACCAGGTCTCTGTAATACCCGCCAGGTCCGCTCCCCCCTCCTGAACAAGATCACAAATGAGGGGGGCCTTATTTAATACAGACCTGGCATTGCACAACATCAGCTGAAGGCCCGGGCCCTGAGGGTCTGTGCAACCTGGGGAACGAGTGAAGCCTTGGGGGCCGGAGCACGCCACCGCTCGTAAACAGCGAGCACGCGCTCCCCTAACACGATATGGCCCCCTTCTCCTGCCGTATCTGCCCCTCCCACTCACAGTATTGATGTTAGAAACACTATCTGGATAAGCTTTAGCCCCCCCTCGACCCCGGGTCCCCCACCCCCCATGCCGCACTTCAAAGCCAGACCCGACCCTCCCCTTAATGGGTTATCCCCCATACCCACAGCCCGAATTATAGTCTGACCCTCCCCCACCGAACCCCTTAAAAGTTTAACTAAAAATTTGTGTAAAAAAACCCTCAACCCCCTCTTCGCAGCATGCCACTATGGCATTTTAATTTGATTTATTAATAATCAGAGAATTATTTTTGTTATAGAAATGAAAGGCTGGAAAACATTCCTGGGTCAGACAGATGCATTTATTTGCGCAAAGGTTCAGTGCAGTGTTTGGTTCTTGCAAATCTGAACAAAGACGAGCTATGATTTCACGGTTTTTATATGTTTTCAAGACAAGGAGTTCTATGAGCCTTTCTGGCTTCCATATATGGTTACATTATAAATACATTATACTTACATTACACTTTACTAATTACCAAACCATTACATGCTAGTTAATAAAATTATTTTGGCTACACATTTTTACTACTCCATCATTTTACTAATTATTAAACCATTACAACTTTACTAACCCATCACTTTATAGTTTACAACTTTCCTTTAAGTGCTGTAATGTTTAAATACAGACATTTATGGCTATACTTTAAGCAATAAGTAACTTTCTGTTTCCTATGCATGTCCTTTCAGATGTTCCCATATAGCTGTATTTCCATAGTTTTGATTCTATTAAGAAGATATATAGAATCAGTGTGTTTGACACTGTGCCATAGGTCAAGTAATTATGAGGAAATCTATGATGTAATTGCTTAGCTTCTTCTTCTTATCAGAGTCTGTCATCCAGCAGAACACCATTCTTAGCTTTCCTGATGGATGACAGCTAGGTCCTCTCAGAAGATATATTGCCAATAATGGAGTTCAGCTGCCTCTAACAAGCACATTTCTCTCTTATGGGAATAGAGAGGGTCCTTCAGAGTTCACACATCTGATTTTATATATATATCTGATTTGGTATGATTATTTCTTTTATTCACATTATTTCTTATTTGCTATATTCACCTCATTTCCCCCCTGTGGAAGTTTTTCCATGCATAAACTTCCATTACTTCCTACACAACACTCTATGTCCTTTAATACACAAAGCTAACATATAATATCCCACACAACATATGACTAATCTAGGCAAGATATAGGTCTGTCTTGATCTTTTACTCTCCTAATCTATGGAGGTACTCCCTCCATTCTTTCCCAGACCCCATTTCGACATATGTGTCTGTTTCATAAACTTTTTCTTCAAGAAAGCGCTCTGTCAAAACGAACGCCTTCTCATTCTTTATCTCTTTCATTGCTCTGATAGATAGCTGTTTCAGCACAGGGATTGCACAAGGAATAAAAGCTAGGCCCGTCACAGCACATATCAACAAGAATAACATTTGTTTAATCCACCCGGATCCAGGCACCCAAGAAAACCACATGTCCGTTTTTTGTAACCTTTGACCTATCTTGGATGCCCTATACTGCAATTCCTTGGCAATTCCTCTGACCACACCTGATTTATTCATATAGAAGCAACAATCTTCTCCCAGAAATACACACACACCTCCTCTCTCTGCGATTAGGAGGTCTAAGGCACGTCGATTTTGTAGGACCACTGCTGCCAATGAATCTATCTGGTCTTGGACTTCTACCAGGGTTCCAGCGATTTGGTTCAGGCTTTCTTGGAACTCCTCTGATAATTGCTGAAACTGTATTACTGAGTGTGTTACCCCACCTATACCTGTTCCCACAGCAGTTCCTATTCCCATGACCACTAATAGTGGGACTAGGATTGGTGCCCATTTCTGAACATGCCCCATGAGAGGAACAGGGATGGTATGTTCTCCACTGACAACACCTATTTTAGGAAAAAGGTGTACTAGTGTGCATGTTCCAGTCCAATTTGTTGGTAAACATAAATACGCATCTTTTCTGCAGAAGAAGAAAACTCCCTTTTCCCCTACACACACGCCTATGTTCATGGAGAAAGCATGGGTCTGATGGTTCTTTTCATTAGTCCAGATCCCCAAAGTCCCTGCCACAAACATTCCAGCCAGCGGCTGTAATGGGACTTCTAGTGAAGGGTCCCTTTGCTTATCTCTGAGGATTGGGCCTACAAAAAGATATTGGGAGGTAGTATTCCCAGGGGGAAAGAGGATACATAAACCTGTGCTGGATCTAATGGAGAGCCAGATAGGGAAGCGAGGGGGTTGGAATAGACTGGGGCACCTTTCCTGGGATACATTCCCGGATCCCTTCCATCCTCCCCATCTTGTGACGGTGGCAGTAGGTGGTAGTGAGAAAGTGACCTTATGATGAGATGAGTGATGTGCAGAAGGAAAAAGATCTTTGGTTAGTTTTACATCCATAAGGTCCGTTTTAGGACCAAAGGAAATTTCTGATGGACATTGTTCTTCTGTGAGGGATTCTACAGGCCTACCAGGTTTCTGATATCTCTTTACACACAGTGAAGGTGTTCCTATGAGTTCCACACCAGTGGCTATTGGGCCAGCAACAGGGAGGCGGCTTTTTCCCAGCCGTTGGAATGCCTTATAAAAATCTCCTTGTATCGGAGATACTGGTGCTTTATTCCTACTATCTTTTTCAAGGACTATTGTAGCCTTTGTCCTTGCCCAGAGTTGTGGTTTGACAGGAACTGCATGATAAGATGAGGGGCTGGCAGATAAACACAACCAGCATTTTTCACCTAGGTTAGGGTCATACTGATTAACAAGGTCTTGACCCAATTCCAGTATCCTTGATATGTAGTCTCCTCTTCTTAGTTGTTGCATGGGCCCATTCTCCTTTTCTATTCCCCCAGGTACTGGGATTGTAAAACTCTTTACCTCAGGTTTAGGAGTGGGTTTAGGTCTAAGGCTCCCTCCCCACCTTCTGATACCACGTTGTTGGCGGGAGTGGACTTGACCCAAAGTGTCCCCATTCAGTGTCCTGATGCTGTTAGTTCCCCTGGGATTCTTGACATCTTTAATTCCTTCTACAGGGACAAGGGGAATTTCTTGAACACCCACACAACATGGAGAACTACTGTTCAAGCTAGCATCATTCACTAGACCCTTAGCTAATAGTACCCACAGCCCTAAATAAATCATAGTGACCTTATTCCCACACCCACAAGGCCTTAAGAGCGCAAGACCCGAAGTTTACAAATTCACCAGGTCAGAAAGAGATTTAGAAGTATACTTGGGTGAGGTCAATATCAATCGTATCCCTAGGTTTCCCACAGAACCGGTCCTTATATATATAAAACAATACTCCCAGAAGTACTAAACCAGTGGTGGCCCAGAGTCCCCACACCCAATCTTCCCCAACCATGAGTGTGTTTTTAATAAGTGCTTACTGGATACTATCACTGTTAATGGGTTTTACATTACAATTTACAATCTTGGAATGTTGTCTTCCTCCATTCCAAGCTTCGGACGTGCACTGGGAACCAGCTTCCGGGGTGGTTCAGCAAGGCTGATGATCACCACCGTGCGTTGAGAGTCCGTTGCCGGTAGGACTCAACAGGGTGTATTCTTCTTGAACCTCAACACCAAGGGCCTGTCAGTTGTTGTCACCTGGTATGTGACTGGATTACTCTGGTCTGTGGGCTTCAGTCTCGTCCAGTGGATCCAGGATCTTCCTTCCAAGGTCTTAACTGCAAGAGGTGAACACATCACAACAGTATATGGCCCTTTCCATCTAGGTTTTAAAGGCTCATTTTTCCAATGTTTTATCTATAGTCTATCACCTGGTTTGTAGTTGTGACCTGCAGTTGTAATAGGGGGAGGTCTACATTCCTGCATATAATGCCTCAGTTTGTTGACATGATTGTTGTGCTGTTGTAACTGCAAAAGTAATTTTCTTGCTTCTACCCCCCCCCCTTTTTTGAACTAAATCTGGCCAGCCTTGAAAGTGGTGCTTGAACAAGGCAGGGGGTCTCCCATACAGAAGTTCGAAAGGAGACAACTGATATTTGGTTCAAGGGGCTGTTCTACAAATGTACAAGGCCATGGGGAAAACTTGAAGCCATGGCAAGTGGGTTTCTAAGCACAGTTTTGTAATGATTGCTTTCAATGAGCGATTAGCCCTTTCAATCTTCTCTGCCGATTGTGGCCGAACGCACAGTGATACCTCCATTTCAGGCCTGCAGCTTCAGCCAGGTGGCGATTTACACGTTGCACAAATTCTGGGCCATTGTCAGAGCTGATGGTAGATGGACATCCAAATCTAGGGATTATTTCCTTTAAAAGAAAGTGTGCTACTTGTATAGCTAACTTATTTCGAGTGGGGAAGGCCTCAATCCATCCAGAGTAAGTGTCAATGAAAATGAGCAAAGCTTTATAACCATTGCATTTGGGCATATCAGTAAAGTCCACAACTAAATAGTCCATGGGTAAGTAGGAGATTGGCTGCTGTCCTGGTGGTAAACGCGGTCCTTGCTTAGCATTTACTTGTGCACACGTAGGACATTGGGAAGTTGCTTTGGCAACCAGACTCTGCAAGTTAGGTATGTAGAATGTTGCTTGCAACTGTTGGGCCAAAGCAGTTTTGCCACTATGTGAGGTTTGGTGTGCCTCTGATACTAAAGGCCAGGCGAGTGAAACTGGTACCACTAGGCGATTGTCTGGAAGGGTATACCATCCCTTCACCAGATTGGCTTTCAAATCTCCTTCGGCTTTTTCCTTCTCTACCTGAGTATAGGTGGGATAAGATCTTTCAATGTAGGATTCGATTTCTTGTGCCATATAGAGATAATAATCATTCTTATCCAGGGGCAGGTGTGCTGCCAATTTGGCCTCTCTATCAGCAAATCGATTGCCTTGTGCAACGAGTGTGTCCGTCTTCTGATGACCCGGACAATGGATGACAGCTAAGGATTTGGGAAGTTGTGCAGCAGAAATCAACCTTTTAATTAAAGGGGCATGTTGGATTAATTTCCCTGTAGAGTCAGTGAAGCCCCTTTCCTTGTAAATAGCCGCATGTGCTTGAATAGTCAAAAAGGCATATTTGCTTTATTAAATAGTATGTAATGGTTTGATAATTAGTAAAGTGTAATGTAAGTGTAATGTATTTTTAATGTAACCATATATGGAAGCCGGAAAGGCTCATAGAACTCTTTGTCTTGAAAACATATTTAAATCGTAGAATCCTAATCATTCGTTGTTCAGTTTTTGCTAAACCAAACAATGCACTGAACCTTTGCGCAAATAAATGGATCTGTCTGACCCAGGAATGTGTTTCAGACTCTCATTTTCCACAACAACCTAGAATTGCTTATTACTGCAATCTAAGGCTTTTCTGGCATAATCCCAATATTTCACTCTCCAACATTCCTATTTCTCTCATCTGGAGCTTCTTGGACTCAAAAGAGAGTTTTTTTCTCCCCAAATGGCCTTCCCTCCTCCTCCAGCCTGCCCAAAAGGAAGCCGCACAGAAGCTGTGAGGGGAAGGAGCAGCTCCAGGAGGGTGAAGGGGCTCTTGCTTGGGCCGGGGTCAAACTAGATGACCCTGGCATTCTCTGGGATGCCCTCAAAAGAACTGGGGGGGGGGGGGCTGCTGGTCTTCCTCTCCCCCCGAACCTCCTCTCCTTTGGGGATCCCTCCCTGACTCCCGACTGGAGAGGAGAGAAAATATCCCTGCAGCTTTTTTCCCCTCAAAATGAAGGGAGGAAAAATGCTTTCAGGAAAGAGGCCACAAGATGGAAGACGCTGAGGGGGTCTTTGCCCACTTTAGTTGTCCTTCTCAGTGCCTGTGGGGACCAGCTAGGGCTTAAAGGCCAGACTCTGGTCTAGACAGCCCCTACAGTCAGTGAGAGAGGCTGCTAAAAGGATCAAAAGACCCAGCAGAGGGAGGATGGTGAGTGCTGGCTGAGGAATTCTGGGAGTTGAAGTCCACACATCTTCAAGTTGTTAATGTTATGTCCTTATAAGGACATCCGCCCGGATTGGCTGCCAGCCACCGGGCGGGAAAGTTCGAATCCCTGTCAGGGGGCGGTGCGTCTGCCGGAGCGAATATAAGGAGAGCTCCGGCAGCGCACGCCAGTCTTGCTACTGTTGCTGTTTAATAAAGTTACTCATGTAACGAGCTGGTCACGTCTTCATTCCTGCGCCGATCTAACACTGGCGACGAAGGACTAGAGAGAAGAAACGAACCTTGTGGCACCAAGCCAACAAGACCAAGACTCCGGCACCTGGAACCACAGTAGGCATTTCCAAAGGCATGGCATCCGCTGAAGTCACTTTGCCAGCCCTTGCTCCTTTCCGCCCAGGGAAGGACAAGTGGAAATCCTACGTGGTCAAATTTCGGCAATACCTGAGAGGCAACAACATCAGGGACGCCGACGATGACCGGAAGAAGGGCATCTTCCTGGCCAACTGCGGCTCCGAAGTCCTTGACATGGCAATCGATCTCGTAGCACCACGAGACATCGAGGAAGTGCCATGGGCAGACCTGCTGCAGATCCTGGAAGACCACTATGCCCCAACGGGAACACCAGTGGCGAACCGTTTCACCTTCCATCAGAGGGATCAGAAGGAAGGTGAGACCATCAAAGAATTTGTGGCCGCCCTACGCCAGATCGCAGCCAGCTGTGAGTTTGACCACGTGGACAACGCCATCGCTGACCGCGTGGTTTTCGGCATGAGGGACAGGGGCCTCCAAAAGAAATTCCTGAGCAGAAAGAAACTCGTGCTCAAGGATGTGGTGGAGGAAGCCACCGCATCCGAAATCTCGGAGAAAGCAGCCGCCGCAGTCAGCAGAGCAAAGGGAATCCACAAGATTCGCTCCACAGCACAATCGTCAACAGAGGATTCCACAGCTGGATCCGAATCAGAGGGAGAATCCACCGTCCACAAGGTATCCAGACCCCCACGGCGGGAAACCGCACAACGGAACTACAAGGGGGAGCGCTGCGCCAGCTGCAGAGGGGACCATGCCAGAGCAACCTGCAAGTGGAGAGATGCGACCTGCCGACGCTGCAACAGAAGGGGTCACATCGCCGAAGCTTGCAGAGCTGAGGAACCAGCCCCAGAGCCCTCCAGCCACCGTCCCCGCGAGAATCGGAAGGATTACCAGAGATCATCCAAACGGTCCTCTGGCCCTTCCAGACGCAGAGACGACGAATTCCCCCGGAGCGGAGCGGTCCACCAGACGACCATCACACACACGACCTCAGACAATGCCACCAAGTTCCACGTGACCATCCACGTGGAGGGAGCACCCTGCAAAATGGAGGTAGACTCGGGCTCGGTCTACTCCATCATGGACTGGCAGCAGTTGAAGCGCCTGCAACCCAGCATCACCAAGCGAGAGCTGAAGCCACTACACTCCAAGCTCGTCGACTTTGGGGGAAACCCCATCGGAGTGTTAGGAAGAGCCAACATCCGAGTCACCTACAAGCAGTTCGAAGGCAAGCTCCCCATCACCGTCGTAAAGGACAGCCGACCGAACCTGCTAGGAGTGGAGTGGTTCAAGCCGCTGGGGCTTTCAATCGAAGGCATCAACCAAATTTGCAGGGACGAACTCGACAACCTCATCGAAGAGTTCAAGGAAGTCTTCGATGGTAAGCTGGGGAAATTTGTGGGGAGGCCAATCTCGTTCAATCTGGATAAGGGGGTCACCCCAATTAGGCTCAAGCCCCGCCGAGTCCCATTCGCCCTGCGGCCTAAAGTAGACGAACAGCTGGATAAGCTGATCGCCCAGGGCGTCCTGGAACCGATCGATCATGCCTCATGGGAGACCCCCATTGTGACCCCACTGAAGCATGATGGGTCTGTGCGCATCTGCGCCGACTACCGTTGTACCATCAACAAGGCGTTGGCACAGAGCGCATACCCAGTCCCAGTAGTGCAACACCTGCTGCATTCCCTGGGATCTGGCTCAATATTCGCTAAACTGGACCTGGCCCAGGCTTACCAGCAATTGCCAGTGGATGAAAAAACGGCGGAGGCACAAACAATTGTCACGCACAGGGGGGCATTCAAATGCAACCGCCTCCAATTTGGAGTCAGCGCTGCCCCCGGCATCTTCCAATCCATGATGGAACGCCTGCTCCAAGGCGTTCCAGGGGTGGTGCCTTACTTCGATGATGTGCTCATCTCCGGGGACTCAAGAGCCCAACTCCTTGAAAGGCTCAGGCTTGTCCTGCAGCGGTTCAAGGCCAAGGGTTTGAGAGTCCGGCGGGACAAGTGCATCATAGGAGTACAGGAAGTCGAGTTCCTGGGCTATCTCATTGATAGCACGGGCATCCACCCCACCAAATCAAAAGTGGAAGCAATCCATGAAGCACCGAGCCCAAAAAACAAAACGGAGCTTCAGGCTTTCCTTGGGTTGCTCAACTTTTACGCCATCTTCTTAAAACAGAAAGCCACAGTTGCTGAGCCACTCCACCGCCTGCTGGGGAAATCGGCGTCCTGGAAGTGGGGCCAGGAAGAGGAAGCAGCGTTCCGGGCCATCAAAGGACTATTGACGTCCAAAAGCGTCCTCATCCAATACAGCGAGACGCTCCCCATCAAGCTGACCTGCGACGCGTCGCCATACGGGGTGGGGGCAGTTCTCAGCCACGAGCTGCCCAACGGCACGGAAGCCCCCATCGCCTACTTCTCGAAAACCATGTCCGGCGCAGAGCGGAACTACAGTCAGCTGGACAAAGAAGCCCTGGCCATCGTGGCAGGAGTGAAGCGCTTCCACGAATACCTCTATGGAAGACGCTTCACCATAGTCACCGATCACAAGCCACTCCTGGGACTCCTCGCAGGCGACCAACCCACCCCGACCTTCATGTCCCCGCGGATGACGAGATGGGCCATCTTCCTGGCCGGCTACTCCTATAGGCTTGTGCACCAGCCAGGCACAGCCATAGGAAACGCCGACGCACTCAGCAGATGCCCATCGAAGAACCCGGTGGAAGACCCAGCCCCCACGCTCCATCTATTCCACATAGATGACGACGCCAGCTGTCCAGTCTCCTCCGCAGATGTGGCCGCGCACACCCAGAGAGACCCCACCCTCCGCCAAGTAAGGTCCTGGATCCTCAGGGGGTGGCCATCGAAACAGACGGAAGAGAGGTTCAGCCCGTTCACCAGGAAACAGACGGAGCTGTCCACCATAAAGGGCTGTCTGCTATGGGGAGAGAGGGTGCTGATCCCAAGCACGCTACAACGGCGGACGCTGGAGACACTGCACAACGGGCACCCGGGCATCGTCTGCATGAAGGCCCTGGCACGGAGTTACGTCTGGTGGCCCTCACTGGACAGAGACATCGAACAATGGGTCTCCAGATGTGACCCGTGCCAAGAAGTCCGCCCCGCGCCGCCGCAATCTGAAGTCACGAACTGGGAGACCCCCAGCAACCCCTGGTCGAGGGTCCACATCAACTTCGCGGGCCCGATGCAGGGGCGACACCTCCTCATCGTGGTAGATGCCTTCTCCAAGTGGCTCGAGGTGATACCCATGGCATCTACCACAACAGAAGCGACGATCCGAGCCCTGCGCCGCCTGTTTGCCACACACGGACTACCGGACGTGCTGGTCTCGGACAACGGCCCCCAGCTCACATCCCTGGCCATGGAGTCCTTCCTGGCAGGACTGGGCATCCGCCATGCCCTCTCTGCTCCGTACAGGCCGGCCAGAAACGGACAAGCGGAACGGATGGTCCGGCTCACAAAAGAAGCCCTCACCAAGATGGGCCCGGGAGACTGGCAAGAACGCATCGACAACTTCCTCCTCACCCAGCACATCACGCCGCATGCCACCACCCACAAGAGCCCGGCCGAACTCCTCATGGGCAGAAGGTTGAGGTCACCCTTGGACCGGCTGCACCCCCAATACAGCCCGGAAGTGACAGCAACCGCCAGCCGGCCGCTTCGCGCCTTCAGCAAAGGAAATTCAGTTTTCGCGCTGAATTTCAACGGCTATCCTAAGTGGCTGAAAGGGAAGATTGCCAGCACAACCGGCCCCAAATCCTACACCGTCGAGTTGGAAGATGGACAGGTCGTGAGACGTCACATCGACCAACTCCGGAAAAGGTGGGGGGGAGCACACGAAAACCAGCCTGACGAGGGAGGCCTACAACACCCAGATCAGGTAGGCTTACAACACCCCAGCGAGGTAGACCTACCATACCCAGACGAGGTAGGCCCACCACACCCCTACGAGGCAGAACAACGCCATCCCGACGAGGTCGGCCCAGCACACTACCAGGCACTGTCACGTCGGCAGTGCAGCGAGGTAGACCGGGGCCAACCGCACGGGGGATGGCAACACCAACCCGGCCAGGTGGGCACCCGGCACAACAGGCCCAGGGACCCCCGACCCAGCCCGCAGGTAGACCAGGACCTGCCCAGAACGGAAGCACCGCACCCCACCAGCGAAGGCAACCCACGGCAGCCCTACCAGGGAGACCTCAACGCAAGGCGAGTAGACCGGGGACCATCGCAGATGGGCACACCACAGCACATGGGCGAGGGTGGCACACGACTCCCCGGCGAGAGGGACCCCCGCCCAACGCAAGAAACAACCCGGCAACAACAACCCAACCCAGACGACCCCAACCACCAACTGGCGGTAGACCAGGGACTAGGGGGAAGGGAAAGCCGACAACAACCCGGCCAGGGAGGCCGGCGCCAACCCGGCAGGGGAGACCTCCACCGACCCGAGGAGGCATCCCCACAACGACACCACGACCAGGTCGACCACCACCAACCCGACGGGGAAGACCAGCGCCTGCCCGGCCAAGGAGACCTGCGCCAACCCTGCAAGGTCGGACACCGCTACCCGAGCCAACACCACCCACAGCGGGCAGACCGGACCCAAGGGCACCGGACCGAACCACCCTCCAGACCACAGCGGGCCGGGCCACAGCAGAACCGCAGCCACCGGGAGACCGAGGAAGAGCAAGTGACAGCCGGGGTCTTACCGAGACTCAGACGCTCTTCCCGGGTCGGAACCGAACAGCACCGCCGAGGCGAAAGATCCACAGGCCAGGAGGAAGACCACCAGAACCAGCCATTCCAGGTCTGCGGTCCGGCCGGAGGCGCTGAGGGTGACCCCGCACACTCGCCAGCCGAACCGAGCCCGGTTCCGGGGAAGGATCCAGGAGCCACAGAAACCCCGTCTGTCCAGGGCGGGACACGGGAGAAATGAGACTGCCCAGGTCAAGTAGGGTGCCTAGGCGTCCTACGTACCTGCAGGACTACGTCACGTTTATTGACGAACACTGAACGTTTTTTTTCTTTGGACTAGGGGGGAGGAGTGTTATGTCCTTATAAGGACATCCGCCCGGATTGGCTGCCAGCCACCGGGCGGGAAAGTTCGAATCCCTGTCAGGGGGCGGTGCGTCTGCCGGAGCGAATATAAGGAGAGCTCCGGCAGCGCACGCCAGTCTTGCTACTGTTGCTGTTTAATAAAGTTACTCATGTAACGAGCTGGTCACGTCTTCATTCCTGCGCCGATCTAACAGTTAAGGTTGAGAAACATGCACTAGTCTAGTAGATTCTGCAGTGGGCAATTGGTCAGATGACCTCTAAAGTCTCTTCCAACTCCATATTTCCATTATTCTAACTACTTATCTCTTCAATGAGGGAAAAACAATAACCTCCAAAAAGGGACTGGGGCAACACAATGGAGGATGCGAGGTCTTTGCTAGCTTTAGCTGTCCTCCTCACCGCCTGTGGAGGCCAGGTAGAATTTAAGGCCAAGCTGAAGACTGTCCCCTACAGGCAGTGAGGCAGACAGCTAAAGCTTCAAAGGGTCCTGCGCTTTATGGCCCAATTTTGTAGTCCTTTTGCTTCCTTCGGGAGTCTCTTGGCCACCTCCCAAAGTCCTTCCGAGGCCCGGCTTTGCCTTTAGCTGAGCCCTGGCAAGATGGAGGGGCTCCTGTGGGAAGATCAAGGGTCCCCTTTCCAGATGGAGAGGCTCCGTGTTGGGTCCTTCCCTCCTGGGCTCCTTTGAGGCCCTCTGGACAGGGCCGCCACCTCAGAGCTCCGCCGCCTCTTGTGTGTGAAAGTCCTTTGCTGCCTTTAGGGAAGAGAGAGGAGAGACCGTTTCCTCAGCAAAAGGGCCTCTCCGCCTCCTGAAAATAGGAGCCCCTGGGCAATGCAGGCCAAGCATGCAGAGGGTCATGGGGGGGGGGGGTGTTCCATGCCCTTTTCTGGGCTCCATTAAATAACGCCTCACACACACACATACGTGGGACACGGTGGCACAGTGGCTAAGACGCTGAGCTTGTCATTCGAAAGGTTGGCAGTTCAGCAGTTCGAATCTTTAGTGCCGCATAATGGGGTGAGCTCCCATTACTTGTCCCAGCTTCTGCCAACCTAGCAGTTTGAAAGCAGGTAAAAAATGCAGGTAGAAAAATAGGGTCCGCCTTTGGTGGGAAGGTAACAGCGTTCTGTGCGCCTTTGGCGTTGAGTCATGCCGGCCATGTGACCATGGAGACGTCTTTGGACAGTGCTGGCTCTTCGGCTTTGAAACGGAGACGAGCACCGCCCCCTAGAGTCAGGAACAACTAGCACATATGTGCGGGGGGAACCTTTACCTTTTTTACACACAGTCAGTGCCTGTCAGTGAGCAAAGGAGGAAAAGGTGAAAGGCGCTCCTGACTCCCGAGCAGCTTCAGGGAGATGCAGGAAGAAGACAGGATTATCTCTTGATTACCAGGATCTATTGACAGGATCTCTTGATTGCCATATAAAGATCCCCGCAGGGCAGAAACCAGATCCATGCATATGGAGAATGAGGAAATTTCTCTCGAGGGAGAAATGTTATTTCCTGTAGAAAGTGGGAAATCTGGCAAAGCTGGAGACTGGCTGCAGCTAGAATTGTGTTTGTGGTTTTTTTGTTTTCCATCCTTTTTAAAACTGTGTTCTGTGTGTGGAACCTGATCTCTTCTTTGGCACCTTGAATAAAGTCCATCTTGGTTTAAACCCTGGAGTTTGCTCAGGGCCTTCTTACCCCTCCTCAGGCTGGCTGAGCCCCTGATTCCCAAAGCCAGAGCTGGATGGGGGAGGGTCTCCCCTCCTGGGTCAACAGAGGGCTGGTGGTGGTGGTGGGGGAGAAACTGGGAGGGGGATAATGGAGGTAGGGGGCGGCTGAAGGAGGCCCCACAGTGTCACGAACATAAAGACGTTTCAAATTGCCCCAGCATCTTGCAGCAGACTGTTCACCCTCGATGTGAACAAGCTGGGTATCGTCTAGAGACAAACCAATAATACACAATGCACTCTCATTCTTCCTCTGGAACTCGGCTATCTTCCTGGCATCCTCGGCATAGTCAGCATTCCAGGAGGTCGCATCTGGTGGATTCTGCACTACATCGCATAGCCCTTCTTTGCGCAACAGGAGACTGCACTTGGTGGACCAGGATTTGTAGTTGGTGCCATCCAGCCAGGTAACCAGCGATAAGTTGGGAGCTTGACCTTGTGCCATCCTCACCAGGATATTAAATACGTATCAGAACGTCTGGAGCAATAATGTGTGTCGCAACTCTCTTATTGCTGTAACTGGTACACACACTCTGGTACTGGGCCCATAACCAGTGTTGAGGGTAAAACTGCCCTCTGCAAAGTGGTGCAACGGACCAGACAGCGAATAGATACGTTGCTTAGCAAAACACACAGATATTCACAGACTCTGAATGTTTAAAGAAAAATAAACAGTCTTTACTTGTAGTAAAAAAAACAAACTTGGCTTCTCAAAACAAAAATAACACTTCTTCAAATAATCACGGTTCAACACAAAAACATAGTTTGCTTACAATTCCAGTTCTCTTCAGTAACACAGACACAGTTCCTTTCAGCAGTTCAACCTTCTAATAGCAGGAGCAGAAGTGAATGAACTTCCTGCCTTCTTTTATGTCTGCTTAGCACAGCCAATTAGTCATCTTGTAGCAGTTAAAGTTACAGAACATAGTTTTCTATATATTACCTACCCAACCGTAGGATAAATATCCAACATTCTCCCCTTTGGGTAGACTAATATATTTACAATCTTAAACCATACTGTTCACATGTATCTATATGTTTGCTACTTCCCTGTGCTTTTGTGAAATGATCAGCCACATTGTCTTCTGATACACAATATACAAGTTCTATCATCTTGTTCATTATACATTCTCTTACATTGAGATACCGAAGATCTGTATGTTTTGTTCTAGACTTTACAGCTATATTTGTCGCCATTTTTATCGCTGCCTGATTATCTTCGTATACTGTTATAGGATCTTGTATATCTATTCCTAAATCTAGCATCAGCTGCTTAATACTGATCAAATCTGTACATAACAAAGATAAACAAGAAAACTCTGCTTCCATTGTAGACATACTTAAATGCTGCTGTCTTATTGAACGCCACCATATCAAAGATTTTCCCAGAAATACAGCGATTCCTGAGGTTGATTTTCTTGTATTCACATCTGTTGCAAAACTAGCATCCGCATAAGCAGTTACATGCAATTCTTCTGATGGTTGTAGATATAATGCATGATGCATGGTATATTTCAGATATCTAAGAATACGTTTTGCTTCTTGCCAGTGTCTTTCTGTAGGTTCCGTGTTGAATCTAGCTAATTGGTTCATGCTATAAAAAATATCGGGTCTAAACCAATTGCTAATATATGATAAACTGCCAATCAACAATTGGTATATCCCTTTATCAAACAACGGATTTTTCACATCAGTGTTGCAATAATCTTGAACCATAGGTGTCTTTGATGGTTTACACAATTCCATTCTGAACTGTTTTAATAGATTATTAATTTTATCAGTTTGGGATAATTTAAATCCTCCCCTAGTTTTTTCAATCCTTACACCTAGGTATTGTTGTATCTCCCCTAGATTTTTAATCCTGACATGAGCTTTTAATTCCTCAACAATCCTGTTGGCCTCTTGCTCATTCTTTGTAATCAGAGCTATATCGTCCGTAAAAAGAAGTAATAATGATACTATACCATCCCGTTCCATTTTAAATAAACATGGATCTGCTAATCCTGCTTTAAATCCAATATTCTTCAATGTTTTTACAATGCACTGGTTCCATTCATAACCTGACTGTTTTAACCCATACAGACTTTTCGTTAATAACCAACAGTCAGCCTTCCCATTTTCCTCAAATCCTGAGGGTTTCTTTAAATAAATTTCATGCTGTAATGGTGCATGCAGATATGCGGTCTCTACATCTAAATGGTTAACTATATATTTATTTCTAGCTGCCCATACCAACGCTGCTCTTAATGTAATGGCTTTTAAGCTTGGAGCAAATACTTCATCATAATCATTAGGAGACTGATTAAATCCTTGAGCTACCAGCCTAGCTTTATATATTGGTATCCCATCTATCCCAGTCTTTAATTTATATATCCACTTACTACCGAGTATAGTTTTCCCTTTTGGAATTGTTACAGACTCACACACTTTCAAATTCTGCAAAGATTGTAGTTCTTTAGTCATTGCACCTCTCCACACTTTCTGGTCTTCAGGTGGAAACGTGGTCAACTCATTAAATGTAGTAGGGACTTTATTTACTTGATAGACTGTAGTTACCTGATACCTATCAGGTGGTCTTGTTACTCTACTCAACCTTCTTGGGAGTTCAGGACTTACAGATTGCCTCTCCACCTTTACCTCTTCCTGTACTACGTCTTTCTCTACCTCTTCGCTCTGGATCTCTGGCATTTCATTGGTAGCTTCAGTCTGAGTTTCAATGATAACCTCTTTTTCAGTACCTAATTTATTCCACCCTACATGCTCCATAAACCTGGCATTTGCACTGTTAACTACCGTTGCTGTTCCTTTTATCCAAAATCTGTAGGACCTGTGGTTTGAATTATAACCGACAAATATTAATTGTTGTGCCCTACTCTGGCCCTTATGCCTTAACTGCACTGGAATATGTACCCATGCAGGTGATCCAAATGTGTGTATGTAGCTCAAATCCGGCTTCCTTCCATGCCATATGGTATATGGAATTTTGTTAGTGGTTGTATTTATGGTGTTGTTTAAGAGTGTATTTGCACACATAATTGCTTCTCCCCATAAATTAGCCAGTAAACCTGCATCAGCTAACATTGATCTCATCATTGCTTGTAGGGTTTGTCCTCTCCTTTCAACATATGAGTTATGTTGTGGTCTATATGGAGCTGAACATTTGTGCTTTGTACCAGCATTATCTAACATTGATTTAAACCTTGTGTTTACAAACTCAGTACCATTGTCAGTTATAATGGTAACTATTTTTTGATTTGTTTTTCTCTCCACAAACTTAATCCATTGAACAAAATACGGAAAAGTATCTACCTTAGTCTTCAATAGGTAGCAAAAACCATACCTGGAATAATGGTCAACTATACTGAGAACATAGCAAGCACCCCCTAAACTAGCCTTCATTGGCCCTATTAAATCAGCAAATACCACTTCCAGTGGTCTCTTTGTTTTAAACCCGTCAAACCTATTAGCAGGGATTGTTCTACTTTTCTGCTGATTACAAATATTGCAATTTAAATACTGGTTACATGGTTTCAGCTTCAACCCATCAACTAATTTTACAGTTTTCTGTAACATCTTAAAACTGATATGCCCCATACGTCTGTGAAGCAAGTGAACACATTCATCATGTGGTTTGACATTTGAGTATACAACATTTGTAACATGGTTACTAGATAATACATATAAACCATCTTTCAGTTTTCCAATAATCTTGGTTTCACCTTTTTCAATTAAACAATCATTGGTTCTAAACATTACTGTATATCTTAGCTTAACCAATACTCTAACCGAAATCAAATTAAAGTTTAGATTTGGAACGTATAACATATGCGTTTTTTCTTTTACATATGGACATATTGCCGTTCCCTCACCACATGCCTTTAGCTTCCACCCATTTGCTAAAGAAACCTTATTATTACTAGGCAACATTTTCACAAAATAGTTTTGTGTTCTGACAATGCATAGCGACGCCCCGCTTTCAATAACCCACGAATTGTGGTTATCCGGTTTCTTATCAGACATAGCTACATTACATTGTTTTTTATCTTTAACCATGGTTTTTTGTTTCAGCCTTCTGCAAAACCTGGCTATATGATCTTTCTTGCCACAATTAAAACAATGTTTTACAGCATATACATGGTTATTTGCCTTTACATTTACATTAATCGACTTGGGTTCTTCCCTTAGTTGTTTTCTTTCTTCTCTCCTTCTGGCCTCTTCTAGTAGTCGCGAGGTTACATTAGCCAAAGTTAGTTCCTGCTGTGTGAGAACTTCAAATGATGTTTCTATGTCGTCGTAGCTCTCATCTAGCGATGATAACAGTATATAAACCTGTTGCTGCTCGGAAAAAAACACCTCCTTCTGATGTAGCTCTCGAAAAATGCTTTTTACGCAATTCAGGTGTGTTAACATGTCACCACCCTTAAGGAATCATGTGCGAAACAACCTTCATGTAATGTTAATTTGTGCCCCCACAGTGTCACGAACATAAAGACGTTTCAAATTGCCCCAGCATCTTGCAACAGACTGTTCACCCTCGATGTGAACAAGCTGGGTATCGTCTAGAGACAAACCAATAATACACAATGCACTCTCATTCTTCCTCTGGAACTCGGCTATCTTCCTGGCATCCTCGGCATAGTCAGCATTCCAGGAGGTCGCATCTGGTGGATTCTGCACTACATCGCATAGCCCTTCTTTGCGCAACAGGAGACTGCACTTGGTGGACCAGGATTTGTAGTTGGTGCCATCCAGCCAGGTAACCAGCGATAAGTTGGGAGCTTGACCTTGTGCCATCCTCACCAGGATATTAAATACGTATCAGAACGTCTGGAGCAATAATGTGTGTCGCAACTCTCTTATTGCTGTAACTGGTACACACACTCTGGTACTGGGCCCATAACCAGTGTTGAGGGTAAAACTGCCCTCTGCAAAGTGGTGCAACGGACCAGACAGCGAATAGATACGTTGCTTAGCAAAACACACAGATATTCACAGACTCTGAATGTTTAAAGAAAAATAAACAGTCTTTACTTGTAGTAAAAAAAACAAACTTGGCTTCTCAAAACAAAAATAACACTTCTTCAAATAATCACGGTTCAACACAAAAACATAGTTTGCTTACAATTCCAGTTCTCTTCAGTAACACAGACACAGTTCCTTTCAGCAGTTCAACCTTCTAATAGCAGGAGCAGAAGTGAATGAACTTCCTGCCTTCTTTTATGTCTGCTTAGCACAGCCAATTAGTCATCTTGTAGCAGTTAAAGTTACAGAACATAGTTTTCTATATATTACCTACCCAACCGTAGGATAAATATCCAACAGGCCAGGAGCTCTTCCCCCCACAAACGGGGGTCTCAGTACTGAAGGACCTCCAAAGTTTTTTACAAAAAAGATTTCCTTGTCAATCAGAAGAGGACACACACCAGCCACAGGCTTTTCACTTTATTCCTAGAAACTAGGGACAATGGATAGGCTGGGTAGCGCTAGAACAGAAAGTCAGCTGAGAAGTGACAAACTGGCTCTTGTGATATAATGTACATGTAACCCACTTAACCCGGTCACTTCACCAATGCCTGATTCACACTTGCCATTTTAAACCATGATTTGTTTTCTGGGGCTGAACCTGTTGGCCAATGGGTCAATGTATTACAGGAATTCTGAAGCACATTAATTCAGTGGAGGGAAGCTGAAGCATAGTTTATAACTGGAATAACCTAGAGACACTTTCCTTCCTGCAAGGATCATGTTCCCACAATGTGGGAAGCCTGGGAAAATATTCTGTCAGAATATTCATGACTGGGAAGACATGGTAACAAGGTCAGCCAATGAATAGGCATAGCAACTAAATCAGCCAACAGACTGGAGCCAGGGCGTGTCTTAGTCTTCAGCTTCTGAGTCTGTGGAAGAAACAAAACTGAAACCTCTGTCTTTCTCTCTCTCTCTCTCTCTCTCTCTCTCTCTCTCTCTCTCTCTCTCTCTCTCTCTCTCTGTGTGTGTGTGTGTGTGTGTGTGTGTGTGTGTGTGTGTGTGTGAACTTGTCTGCTGATCTGAGCTGAAATGAAACTGAATCTGCTGTTGGTATTGTAAATTTACTTCATGTATTATTATGCATATAAAGAAGTTAATGAATCCAGCTGAATCAGTTATCTGTGTGTGCTTCTGGATTTGATTTTTGCAAGAAACTCTGACATATTCACACAGCCACCCTGAGACAAAATGCAAGTCTAGGTGCAGCCTTCTCAGAGCCTATAACAAAGCACAGAGGAAAACAGCTGGCCCTTTCCCCTTGGGCCCCACCTGGAGCAAACCAAGACCCCAGGTGAGGTGGGTCTGAACAAGAAGGACAGCAGAAGGGAGTTCCCTGGATGTTGAACTATTTTCCTCCAGAATCACTTTCTGGACATGTCCTGACAAGAACGGCCACAACCACCACAGAACAGAGTCCCCAGGGGGGTTTCTCTGGTGTTTCACAAACATGTTTTTCTCCAGCTAAATTCCTCACGTGGATCCTCAAAGAAATTCAGGTTGGAAAAGTTGCTTCTCCCAGTAATAAACACCAACCCACTCTTTGAAAGTTCTTCTGCTCCTTCTCCAATGACTGTCTTTGCTGTAAACATCAGACTGAAGCAACATGGAAGAGACTTTTCATCAGAAAAGGTCTATAAGGCCCGGCTGGTAGCACAAGGCTACGCACAGCGCTACTTGCAGGACTTTGATGAAACATACTCCCCCACCGTGAGAGTGGAAAGTGTGAGGGCTGCTTTGGTCTCCGCAGCAGCACATGGGGAACACATTTTTCAATTTGATGTGCAAACTGCTTATTTACACGCACATCTAAAACAAGAAATTTACGTCAGAGGTGCCCCCGGATTTCAACAGCAGGAAGGCCACACCTGGCTTCTGAAGAAAAGTTTGTACGGCCTCAAACAATCAGGCAGACTGTGGTACAAATGCCTGACTAAAACTCTCAAATCACTGGGTTTCCATCCATCTCCAGCTGATAAATGTACCTTCACAAGGGATACCAAAGGGGGGCTGGAGAAAGTCCTAGTGTATGTCGATGACCTTTTATATATAGGGCCTGACAAGGGGGGATGTATTATATTTGCCAGGACCCTACAAAAAAAGTTCACTTTAAAGTCTTTAGGATATGTGGACAAGTACCTAAGCGTACAAATCATCACTACACCAAAAGGTTTTGCTCTCTCCCAAAAGGAAAAGATAGAGGAACTCTTGGTGAAATGTAAAATGGAAGATAGCAAGCCAACAGCTATCCCAATGCAGACCGACTATTATGGATTGGCACACAAGGATAGCCCAGAGTTCCAAAATAATACTCCATTTAGGTCAGTGATCGGCTCATTACTATATATAAGTAACTGGAGCCGTCCAGATATTGCCCTGGCCGTAAACCTGCTATCTAGACAAGTGGAACACCCTACCCAGTTCCACTGGTTGGCCATTAAAAAGCTATTAAGGTATCTCAAGACCACAGCAGATTACGTGCTTCGCTTGGAACCTGAGAATAGAGACAAGGCCCAATTAAAATACTTCGTGGATGCGGACTGGGCCGGAGATACCAAGACACGAAGGAGTACTTTGGGCTTCTTGGTACTATTAAATGAGGCACCCATCCATTGGCATGTGGGGCAAAAGACATTTGTTTCGTGCTCCACCGCTGAGGCTGAATATGTATGCTTATCAGAGGCAGGGAACGATCTGATATGGTTTGATGCCTTAATTTCTAGCATCTGGACACCACCGACTTTGCCCATCCAAGGAAGGACAGGAAAGGCATGAAAGAATGAGGGAGGTACGAAGGAAGGAAGGAAGGAAGGAAGGAAGGAAGGAAGGAAGAAGGAAAGAAGGAAGGAAGGAGAGGTAAGGCATGAAAGAATGAGGGAGGGAGGATGGAAGGAAGGAAGGAAGTAGAGGTAAGGCATGAAAGAATGAGGGAGGTAGGATGGAAGGAAGGAAGGAAGGAAAGAAGGGGGAAGGAAGGAAGGGAGGAAGGAGAGGTAAGGCATGAAAGAAGGAAGGAAGGAGAGGTTAGGCATGAAAGAAGGAAGGGGAGGTAAGTCGTGAAAGAATGAAGGAAGGGAGGGAGGAGAGGTAAGGCATGAAATAAGGAAGGAGAGGATAGGCATGAAAGAAGGAAGGAGAAGTAAGGCATGAAAGAATGAAGGGAGGGAGGGAGGAAAGAATGAAGGGAGGGAGGGAGGAGTGGAAAGGCATGAAAGAAGGAAGGCATGAAAGAAGGAAGGCATGAAAGAAGGAAGGCATGAAAGAAGGAAGGAAGGAAGCACAGGAAAGGCATGAAAGAATGAAGGAACGAATGAAGGCGAGGTAAGGCATGAAAGAAGGAAGGAAGGAAGGAAGGAGAGGTAAGGCATGAAAGAAGGAAGGAGAGGTTAGGCATGAAAGAAGGAAGGAGAGGTAAGGCATGAAAGAAGGAAGGAAGGACAGGAAGGACAGGAAAGGCATGAAAAAATGAAGGGGAGGTAAGTCATGAACGAAGGAAGGAAGGAAGGAAGGAAAGAAGGAAGGACAGGAGAGGCATGAAAGAATGAAAGAACGAATGAAGGAGGGGTAAGGCATGAAAGAAGGAAGGAAGGAAAGAAGGAGAGGAGAGGTAAGGCATGAAAGAAGGAAGGAGAGGTAAGGCATGAAAGAAGGAAGGAAGGAAGGAAGGAAGGAAGGAGCAGAGAGGTAAGGCATGAAAGAAGGAAGGAAGGAAGGAAGGATAGAAGGAAGGAAGGAAGGAAGGAAGGAAGGAAGGAAGGAAGGTGAGGTAAGTCATGAAAGAATGAAGTTGATGTAAGTCATGAAAGAATGAAGGAATGGAGGGAGGAGAGGTTAGGCATGAAAGAAGGAAGGAGAGGTAAGGCATGAAAGAAGGAAGGAAGTGAGGGAGGAGAGAAAAGGCATGAAGGAAGGAAGGAAGGAAGGAAGGAAGGAAGGAAGGAAGGAAGGAAGGAGCGGAGAGGTAAGGCATGAAAGAAGGAACGAAGGAAGAAAGGACAGGAAGGAGAGGGGAGGTAAGGCATGAAAGAAGGTAGGAAGGAAGGAAGGATAGAAGGAAGGAAGGAAGGAAGGAGAGGTAAGGCATAAAAGAATGACGAGGGAGGATGGAAGGAAGGGAGGAAGTAGAGGTAAGGCATGAAAGAATGAGGGAGGTAGGATAGAAGGAAGGGAGGAAGGAAGGGAGGAAGAAAGGAGAGGTAAGGCATGAAAGAAGGAAGGAAGGAGAGGTTAGGCATGAAAGAAGGAAGGGGAGGTAAGGCATGAAAGAATGAAGGAAGGGAGGGAGGAGAGGTAAGGCATGAAATAAGGAAGGAGAGGATAGGCATGAAAGAAGGAAGGAGAAGCAAGGCATGAAAGAATGAAGGGAGGGAGGGAGGAAAGAATGAAGGGAGGGAGGGAGGAGTGGAAAGGCATGAAAGAAGGAAGGCATGAAAGAAGGAAGGCATGAAAGAAGGAAGGCATGAAAGAAGGAAGGCATGAAAGAAGGAAGGAAGGAAGGAAGAACAGGAAAGGCATGAAAGAATGAAGGAACGAATGAAGGCGAGGTAAGGCATGAAAGAAGGAAGGAAGGAAGGAGAGGTAAGGCATGAAAGAAGGAAGGAGAGGTTAGGCATGAAAGAAGGAAGGAGAAGTAAGGCATGAAAGAATGAAGGGAGGGAGGGAGGGAGGAAAGAATGAAGGGAGGGAGGGAGGAGTGGAAAGGCATGAAAGAAGGAAGGCATGAAAGAAGGAAGGCATGAAAGAAGGAAGGCATGAAAGAAGGAAGGAAGGAAGGAAGCACAGGAAAGGCATGAAAGAATGAAGGAACGAATGAAGGCGAGGTAAGGCATGAAAGAAGGAAGGAAGGAAGGAAGGAGAGGTAAGGCATAAAAGAATGAGGGAGGTAGGATGGAAGGAAGGAAGGAAGGAAGGAAGGAAGGAAGGAAGGAAGGAAGGTGAGGTAAGTCATGAAAGAATGAAGTTGATGTAAGTCATGAAAGAATGAAGGAATGGAGGGAGGAGAGGTTAGGCATGAAAGAAGGAAGGAGAGGTAAGGCATGAAAGAAGGAAGGAAGTGAGGGAGGAGAGAAAAGGCATGAAGGAAGGAAGGAAGGAAGGAAGGAAGGAAGGAAGGAAGGAGCGGAGAGGTAAGGCATGAAAGAAGGAACGAAGGAAGAAAGGACAGGAAGGAGAGGGGAGGTAAGGCATGAAAGAAGGTAGGAAGGAAGGAAGGATAGAAGGAAGGAAGGAAGGAAGGAGAGGTAAGGCATGAAAGAATGACGAGGGAGGATGGAAGGAAGGGAGGAAGTAGAGGTAAGGCATGAAAGAATGAGGGAGGTAGGATAGAAGGAAGGGAGGAAGGAAGGGAGGAAGAAAGGAGAGGTAAGGCATGAAAAAAGGAAGGAAGGAGAGGTTAGGCATGAAAGAATGAGGGAGGGAGGATGGAATGAAGGAATGAAGGGAGGGAGGAGAGAAAAGGCATGAAAGAAGGAAGGAAGGAAGGAAGGAAGGAGAGGTAAGGCATGAAAGAATGAACGAAGGAAGGAAGGACAGGAAGGAGAGGAGAGGTAAGGCATGAAAGAAGGAAGGAAGGAAGGAAGGAACGAAGGAAGGAAGATAGAAGGAAGGAAGGAAGGAAGGAAGGAAGTAGAGGTAAGGCATGAAAGAACGAAGGAAGGAAGGAAGGCGAGGTAAGGCATGAAAGAATGAGGGAGGTAGGATGGAAGGAAGGAAGGAAGGAAAGAAGGGGGAAGGAAGGAAGGGAGGAAGGAGAGGTAAGGCATGAAAGAAGGAAGGAAGGAGAGGTTAGGCATGAAAGAAGGAAGGGGAGGTAAGTCGTGAAAGAATGAAGGAAGGGAGGGAGGAGAGGTAAGGCATGAAATAAGGAAGGAGAGGATAGGCATGAAAGAAGGAAGGAGAAGTAAGGCATGAAAGAATGAAGGGAGGGAGGGAGGAAGGAAAGAATGAAGGGAGGGAGGGAGGAGTGGAAAGGCATGAAAGAAGGAAGGCATGAAAGAAGGAAGGCATGAAAGAAGGAAGGCATGAAAGAAGGAAGGAAGGAAGGAAGCACAGGAAAGGCATGAAAGAATGAAGGAACGAATGAAGGCGAGGTAAGGCATGAAAGAATGAAGGGAGGGAGGGAGGGAGGAAAGAATGAAGGGAGGGAGGGAGGAGTGGAAAGGCATGAAAGAAGGAAGGCATGAAAGAAGGAAGGCATGAAAGAAGGAAGGCATGAAAGAAGGAAGGAAGGAAGGAAGCACAGGAAAGGCATGAAAGAATGAAGGAACGAATGAAGGCGAGGTAAGGCATGAAAGAAGGAAGGAAGGAAGGAAGGAGAGGTAAGGCATAAAAGAATGAGGGAGGTAGGATGGAAGGAAGGAAGGAAGGAAGGAAGGAAGGAAGGAAGGTGAGGTAAGTCATGAAAGAATGAAGTTGATGTAAGTCATGAAAGAATGAAGGAATGGAGGGAGGAGAGGTTAGGCATGAAAGAAGGAAGGAGAGGTAAGGCATGAAAGAAGGAAGGAAGTGAGGGAGGAGAGAAAAGGCATGAAGGAAGGAAGGAAGGAAGGAAGGAAGGAAGGAAGGAGCGGAGAGGTAAGGCATGAAAGAAGGAACGAAGGAAGAAAGGACAGGAAGGAGAGGGGAGGTAAGGCATGAAAGAAGGTAGGAAGGAAGGAAGGATAGAAGGAAGGAAGGAAGGAAGGAGAGGTAAGGCATGAAAGAATGACGAGGGAGGATGGAAGGAAGGGAGGAAGTAGAGGTAAGGCATGAAAGAATGAGGGAGGTAGGATAGAAGGAAGGGAGGAAGGAAGGGAGGAAGAAAGGAGAGGTAAGGCATGAAAGAAGGAAGGAAGGAGAGGTTAGGCATGAAAGAAGGAAGGGGAGGTAAGGCATGAAAGAATGAGGGAGGGAGGATGGAATGAAGGAATGAAGGGAGGGAGGAGAGAAAAGGCATGAAAGAAGGAAGGAAGGAAGGAAGGAAGGAGAGGTAAGGCATGAAAGAATGAACGAAGGAAGGAAGGACAGGAAGGAGAGGAGAGGTAAGGCATGAAAGAAGGAAGGAAGGAAGGAAGGAACGAAGGAAGGAAGATAGAAGGAAGGAAGGAAGGAAGGAAGTAGAGGTAAGGCATGAAAGAACGAGGGAGGTAGGATGGAAGGAAGGAAGGAAGGAAAGAAGGGGGAAGGAAGGAAGGGAGGAAGGAGAGGTAAGGCATGAAAGAAGGAAGGAAGGAGAGGTTAGGCATGAAAGAAGGAAGGGGAGGTAAGTCGTGAAAGAATGAAGGAAGGGAGGGAGGAGAGGTAAGGCATGAAATAAGGAAGGAGAGGATAGGCATGAAAGAAGGAAGGAGAAGTAAGGCATGAAAGAATGAAGGGAGGGAGGGAGGAAGGAAAGAATGAAGGGAGGGAGGGAGGAGTGGAAAGGCATGAAAGAAGGAAGGCATGAAAGAAGGAAGGAAGGAAGCACAGGAAAGGCATGAAAGAATGAAGGAACGAATGAAGGCGAGGTAAGGCATGAAAGAAGGAAGGAAGGAAGGAAGGTGAGGTAAGTCATGAAAGAATGAAGTTGATGTAAGTCATGAAAGAATGAAGGAATGGAGGGAGGAGAGGTTAGGCATGAAAGAAGGAAGGAGAGGTAAGGCATAAAAGAATGAGGGAGGTAAGATGGAAGGAAGGAAGGAAGGAAGGAAAGGTAAGGCATAAAAGAATGAGGGAGGTAGGATGGAAGGAAGGAAGGAAGGAAGGCGAGGTAAGTCAGGAAAGAATGAAGTTGATGTAAGTCATGAAAGAATGAAGGAAGGAAGGAGCGAAGAGGTAAGGCATGAAAGAAGGAAGGAAGGAAGGAAGGAAGGAAGGAAGGAAGGAAGGAAGGAAGGAAGGACATGAAAGGCATGAAACAATGAAGGGGAGGTAAGTCTTGAAAGAATGAAGGAAGGGAGGGAGGAGAGGTAAGGCATGAAAGAAGGAAGGAGAGGATAGGCATGAAAGAAGGAAGGAGAAGTAAGGCATGAAAGAATGAAGGGAGGGAGGGAGGGAGGAAAGAATGAAGGGAGGGAGGGAGGAGTGGAAAGGCATGAAAGAAGGAAGGCATGAAAGAAGGAAGGCATGAAAGAAGGAAGGCATGAAAGAAGGAAGGAAGGAAGCACAGGAAAGGCATGAAAGAATGAAGGAACGAATGAAGGCGAGGTAAGGCATGAAAGAAGGAAGGAAGGAAGGAAGGAGAGGTAAGGCATGAAAGAAGGAAGGAGAGGTAAGGCATGAAAGAAGGAAGGAAGGAGAGGTTAGGCATGAAAGAAGGAAGGGGAGGTAAGTCGTGAAAGAATGAAGGAAGGGAGGGAGGAGAGGTAAGGCATGAAATAAGGAAGGAGAGGATAGGCATGAAAGAAGGAAGGAGAAGTAAGGCATGAAAGAATGAAGGGAGGGAGGGAGGAAGGAAAGAATGAAGGGAGGGAGGGAGGAGTGGAAAGGCATGAAAGAAGGAAGGCATGAAAGAAGGAAGGCATGAAAGAAGGAAGGCATGAAAGAAGGAAGGAAGGAAGGAAGCACAGGAAAGGCATGAAAGAATGAAGGAACGAATGAAGGCGAGGTAAGGCATGAAAGAAGGAAGGAAGGAAGGAAGGAGAGGTAAGGCATGAAAGAAGGAAGGAGAGGTTAGGCATGAAAGAAGGAAGGAGAGGTAAGGCATGAAAGAAGGAAGGAAGGACAGGAAGGACAGGAAAGCCATGAAAAAATGAAGGGGAGGTAAGTCATGAACGAAGGAAGGAAGGAAGGAAGGAAGGAAGGAAGGACAGGAGAGGCATGAAAGAATGAAAGAATGAATGAAGGAGGGGTAAGGCATGAAAGATTGAAGGAAGGGAGGAAGGAGAGAAAAGGCATGAAAGAAGGGAGGAAGGAAGGAAGGAAGGAGCAGAGAGGTAAGGCATGAAAGAAGGAAGGAAGGAAGGAAGGATAGAAGGAAGGAAGGAAGGAAGGAAGGTGAGGTAAGTCATGAAAGAATGAAGTTGATGTAAGTCATGAAAGAATGAAGGAATGGAGGGAGGAGAGGTTAGGCATGAAAGAAGGAAGGAGAGGTAAGGCATGAAAGAAGGAAGGAAGTGAGGGAGGAGAGAAAAGGCATGAAGGAAGGAAGGAAGGAAGGAAGGAAGGAGCGGAGAGGTAAGGCATGAAAGAAGGAACGAAGGAAGAAAGGACAGGAAGGAGAGGAGAGGTAAGGCATGAAAGAAGGTAGGAAGGAAGGAAGGATAGAAGGAAGGAAGGAAGGAAGGAGAGGTAAGGCATGAAAGAATGAGGAGGGAGGATGGAAGGAAGGAAGGAAGTAGAGGTAAGGCATGAAAGAATGAGGGAGGTAGGATAGAAGGAAGGGAGGAAGGAAGGGAGGAAGAAAGGAGAGGTAAGGCATGAAAGAAGGAAGGAAGGAGAGGTTAGGCATGAAAGAAGGAAGGAGAAGTAAGGCATGAAAGAATGAAGGGAGGGAGGGAGGGAGGAAAGAATGAAGGGAGGGAGGGAGGAGTGGAAAGGCATGAAAGAAGGAAGGCATGAAAGAAGGAAGGCATGAAAGAAGGAAGGCATGAAAGAAGGAAGGAAGGAAGCACAGGAAAGGCATGAAAGAATGAAGGAACGAATGAAGGCGAGGTAAGGCATGAAAGAAGGAAGGAAGGAAGGAAGGAGAGGTAAGGCATGAAAGAAGGAAGGAGAGGTTAGGCATGAAAGAAGGAAGGAGAGGTAAGGCATGAAAGAAGGAAGGAAGGACAGGAAGGACAGGAAAGGCATGAAAAAATGAAGGGGAGGTAAGTCATGAACGAAGGAAGGAAGGAAGGAAGGAAAGAAGGAAGGACAGGAGAGGCATGAAAGAATGAAAGAACGAATGAAGGAGGGGTAAGGCATGAAAGAAGGAAGGAAGGAAAGAAGGAGAGGAGAGGTAAGGCATGAAAGAAGGAAGGAGAGGTAAGGCATGAAAGAAGGAAGGAAGGAAGGAAGGAAGGAAGGAGCAGAGAGGTAAGGCATGAAAGAAGGAAGGAAGGAAGGAAGGATAGAAGGAAGGAAGGAAGGAAGGAAGGAAGGAAGGAAGGAAGGAAGGTGAGGTAAGTCATGAAAGAATGAAGTTGATGTAAGTCATGAAAGAATGAAGGAATGGAGGGAGGAGAGGTTAGGCATGAAAGAAGGAAGGAGAGGTAAGGCATGAAAGAAGGAAGGAAGTGAGGGAGGAGAGAAAAGGCATGAAGGAAGGAAGGAAGGAAGGAAGGAAGGAAGGAAGGAAGGAGCGGAGAGGTAAGGCATGAAAGAAGGAACGAAGGAAGAAAGGACAGGAAGGAGAGGGGAGGTAAGGCATGAAAGAAGGTAGGAAGGAAGGAAGGATAGAAGGAAGGAAGGAAGGAAGGAGAGGTAAGGCATAAAAGAATGACGAGGGAGGATGGAAGGAAGGGAGGAAGTAGAGGTAAGGCATGAAAGAATGAGGGAGGTAGGATAGAAGGAAGGGAGGAAGGAAGGGAGGAAGAAAGGAGAGGTAAGGCATGAAAGAAGGAAGGAAGGAGAGGTTAGGCATGAAAGAAGGAAGGGGAGGTAAGGCATGAAAGAATGAAGGAAGGGAGGGAGGAGAGGTAAGGCATGAAATAAGGAAGGAGAGGATAGGCATGAAAGAAGGAAGGAGAAGCAAGGCATGAAAGAATGAAGGGAGGGAGGGAGGAAAGAATGAAGGGAGGGAGGGAGGAGTGGAAAGGCATGAAAGAAGGAAGGCATGAAAGAAGGAAGGCATGAAAGAAGGAAGGCATGAAAGAAGGAAGGCATGAAAGAAGGAAGGAAGGAAGGAAGAACAGGAAAGGCATGAAAGAATGAAGGAACGAATGAAGGCGAGGTAAGGCATGAAAGAAGGAAGGAAGGAAGGAGAGGTAAGGCATGAAAGAAGGAAGGAGAGGTTAGGCATGAAAGAAGGAAGGAGAAGTAAGGCATGAAAGAATGAAGGGAGGGAGGGAGGGAGGAAAGAATGAAGGGAGGGAGGGAGGAGTGGAAAGGCATGAAAGAAGGAAGGCATGAAAGAAGGAAGGCATGAAAGAAGGAAGGCATGAAAGAAGGAAGGAAGGAAGGAAGCACAGGAAAGGCATGAAAGAATGAAGGAACGAATGAAGGCGAGGTAAGGCATGAAAGAAGGAAGGAAGGAAGGAAGGAGAGGTAAGGCATAAAAGAATGAGGGAGGTAGGATGGAAGGAAGGAAGGAAGGAAGGAAGGAAGGAAGGAAGGAAGGAAGGAAGGTGAGGTAAGTCATGAAAGAATGAAGTTGATGTAAGTCATGAAAGAATGAAGGAATGGAGGGAGGAGAGGTTAGGCATGAAAGAAGGAAGGAGAGGTAAGGCATAAAAGAATGAGGGAGGTAAGATGGAAGGAAGGAAGGAAGGAAGGAAAGGTAAGGCATAAAAGAATGAGGGAGGTAGGATGGAAGGAAGGAAGGAAGGAAGGCGAGGTAAGTCAGGAAAGAATGAAGTTGATGTAAGTCATGAAAGAATGAAGGAAGGAAGGAGCGAAGAGGTAAGGCATGAAAGAAGGAAGGAAGGAAGGAAGGAAGGAAGGAAGGAAGGAAGGAAGGAAGGAAGGACATGAAAGGCATGAAACAATGAAGGGGAGGTAAGTCATGAAAGAATGAAGGAAGGGAGGGAGGAGAGGTAAGGCATGAAATAAGGAAGGAGAGGATAGGCATGAAAGAAGGAAGGAGAAGTAAGGCATGAAAGAATGAAGGGAGGGAGGGAGGGAGGAAAGAATGAAGGAACGAATGAAGGCGAGGTAAGGCATGAAAGAAGGAAGGAAGGAAGGAAGGAGAGGTAAGGCATGAAAGAATGAAGTTGATGTAAGTCATGAAAGAATGAAGGAAGGAAGGAGCGAAGAGGTAAGGCATGAAAGAAGGAAGGAAGGAAGGAAGGAAGGAAGGAAGGAAGGAAGGAAGGAAGGACATGAAAGGCATGAAACAATGAAGGGGAGGTAAGTCATGAAAGAATGAAGGAAGGGAGGGAGGAGAGGTAAGGCATGAAATAAGGAAGGAGAGGATAGGCATGAAAGAAGGAAGGAGAAGTAAGGCATGAAAGAATGAAGGGAGGGAGGGAGGGAGGAAAGAATGAAGGAACGAATGAAGGCGAGGTAAGGCATGAAAGAAGGAAGGAAGGAAGGAAGGAGAGGTAAGGCATGAAAGAAGGAAGGAGAGGTTAGGCATGAAAGAAGGAAGGAGAGGTAAGTCATGAACGAAGGAAGGAAGGAAGGAAGGAAGGAAGGACAGGAGAGGCATGAAAGAATGAAAGAATGAATGAAGGAGGGGTAAGGCATGAAAGAAAAAAGGAAGGAAAGAAGGAGAGGAGAGGTAAGGCATGAAAGAAGGAAGGAGAGGTAAGGCATGAAAGATTGAAGGAAGGGAGGAAGGAGAGAAAAGGCATGAAAGAAGGAAGGAAGGAAGGAAGGAAGGAAGGAAGGAGCAGAGAGGTAAGGCATGAAAGAAGGAAGGAAGGAAGGAAGGATAGAAGGAAGGAAGAAAGGAAGGAAGGTGAGGTAAGTCATGAAAGAATGAAGTTGATGTAAGTCATGAAAGAATGAAGGAATGGAGGGAGGAGAGGTTAGGCATGAAAGAAGGAGAGGAGAGGTAAGGCATGAAAGAAGGAAGGAGAGGTAAGGCATGAAAGATTGAAGGAAGGGAGGGAGGAGAGAAAAGGCATGAAAGAAGGAAGGAAGGAAGGATAGAAGGAAGGAAGGAAGGAAGGAAGGAAGGAAGGTGAGGTAAGTCATGAAAGAATGAAGTTGATGTAAGTCATGAAAGAATGAAGGAATGGAGGGAGGAGAGGTTAGGCATGAAAGAAGGAAGAAGAGGTAAGGCATGAAAGAAGGAAGGAAGTGAGGGAGGAGAGAAAAGGCATGAAGGAAGGAAGGAAGGAAGGAAGGAAGGAGCGGAGAGGTAAGGCATGAAAGAAGGAACGAAGGAAGAAAGGACAGGAAGGAGAGGAGAGGTAAGGCATGAAAGAAGGTAGGAAGGAAGGAAGGATAGAAGGAAGGAAGGAAGGAAGGAGAGGTAAGGCATGAAAGAATGACGAGGGAGGATGGAAGGAAGGGAGGAAGTAGAGGTAAGGCATGAAAGAATGAGGGAGGTAGGATAGAAGGAAGGGAGGAAGGAAGGGAGGAAGAAAGGAGAGGTAAGGCATGAAAGAAGGAAGGAAGGAGAGGTTAAGCATGAAAGAAGGAAGGGGAGGTAAGGCATGAAAGAATGAGGGAGGGAGGATGGAATGAAGGAATGAAGGGAGGGAGGAGAGAAAAGGCATGAAAGAAGGAAGGAAGGAAGGAAGGAAGGAAGGAGAGGTAAGGCATGAAAGAATGAACGAAGGAAGGAAGGACAGGAAGGAGAGGAGAGGTAAGGCATGAAAGAAGGAAGGAAGGAAGGAAGGAACGAAGGAAGGAAGATAGAAGGAAGGAAGGAAGGAAGGAAGTAGAGGTACGGCATGAAAGAACGAAGGAAGGAAGGAAGGCGAGGTAAGGCATGAAAGAATGAGGGAGGTAGGATGGAAGGAAGGAAGGAAGGAAAGAAGGGGGAAGGAAGGAAGGGAGGAAGGAGAGGTAAGGCATGAAAGAAGGAAGGAAGGAGAGGTTAGGCATGAAAGAAGGAAGGGGAGGTAAGTCGTGAAAGAATGAAGGAAGGGAGGGAGGAGAGGTAAGGCATGAAATAAGGAAGGAGAGGATAGGCATGAAAGAAGGAAGGAGAAGTAAGGCATGAAAGAATGAAGGGAGGGAGGATGGAATGAAGGAATGAAGGGAGGGAGGAGAGAAAAGGCATGAAAGAAGGAAGGAAGGAAGGAAGGCGAGGTAAGGCATGAAAGAATGAGGGAGGTAGGATGGAAGGAAGGAAGGAAGGAAAGAAGGGGGAAGGAAGGAAGGGAGGAAGGAGAGGTAAGGCATGAAAGAAGGAAGGAAGGAGAGGTTAGGCATGAAAGAAGGAAGGGGAGGTAAGTCGTGAAAGAATGAAGGAAGGGAGGGAGGAGAGGTAAGGCATGAAATAAGGAAGGAGAGGATAGGCATGAAAGAAGGAAGGAGAAGTAAGGCATGAAAGAATGAAGGGAGGGAGGATGGAATGAAGGAATGAAAGGAGGGAGGAGAGAAAAGGCATGAAAGAAGGAAGGAAGGAAGGAAGGAAGGAAGGAGAGGTAAGGCATGAAAGAATGACCGAAGGAAGGAAGGACAGGAAGGAGAGGAGAGGTAAGGCATGAAAGAAGGAAGGAAGGAAGGAAGGAACGAAGGAAGGAAGATAGAAGGAAGGAAGGAAGGAAGGAAGTAGAGGTAAGGCATGAAAGAACGAAGGAAGGAAGGAAGGCGAGGTAAGGCATGAAAGAATGAGGGAGGTAGGATGGAAGGAAGGAAGGAAGGAAAGAAGGGGGAAGGAAGGAAGGGAGGAAGGAGAGGTAAGGCATGAAAGAAGGAAGGAAGGAGAGGTTAGGCATGAAAGAAGGAAGGGGAGGTAAGTCGTGAAAGAATGAAGGAAGGGAGGGAGGAGAGGTAAGGCATGAAATAAGGAAGGAGACGATAGGCATGAAAGAAGGAAGGAGAAGTAAGGTATGAAAGAATGAAGGGAGGGAGGGAGGAAGGAAAGAATGAAGGGAGGGAGGGAGGAGTGGAAAGGCATGAAAGAAGGAAGGCATGAAAGAAGGAAGGCATGAAAGAAGGAAGGCATGAAAGAAGGAAGGAAGGAAGGAAGCACAGGAAAGGCATGAAAGAATGAAGGAACGAATGAAGGCGAGGTAAGGCATGAAAGAAGGAAGGAAGGAAGGAGAGGTAAGGCATGAAAGAAGGAAGGAGAGGTTAGGCATGAAAGAAGGAAGGAGAGGTAAGGCATGAAAGAAGGAAGGAAGGACAGGAAGGACAGGAAAGGCATGAAAAAATGAAGGGGAGGTAAGTCATGAACGAAGGAAGGAAGGAAGGAAGGAAGGAAGGAAGGAATGAAGGACAGGAGAGGCATGAAAGAATGAAAGAATGAATGAAGGAGGGGTAAGGCATGAAAGAAAAATGGAAGGAAAGAAGGAGAGGAGAGGTAAGGCATGAAAGAAGGAAGGAGAGGTAAGGCATGAAAGATTGAAGGAAGGGAGGAAGGAGAGAAAAGGCATGAAAGAAGGAAGGAAGGAAGGAAGGAAGGAAGGAAGGAAGGAAGGAAGGAAGGAAGGAGCAGAGAGGTAAGGCATGAAAGAAGGAAGGAAGGAAGGAAGGATAGAAGGAAGGAAGAAAGGAAGGAAGGTGAGGTAAGTCATGAAAGAATGAAGTTGATGTAAGTCATGAAAGAATGAAGGAATGGAGGGAGGAGAGGTTAGGCATGAAAGAAGGAAGGAGAGGTAAGGCATGAAAGAAGGAAGGAAGTGAGGGAGGAGAGAAAAGGCATGAAGGAAGGAAGGAAGGAAGGAAGGAAGGAGCGGAGAGGTAAGGCATGAAAGAAGGAACGAAGGAAGAAAGGACAGGAAGGAGAGGAGAGGAAAGGCATGAAAGAAGGTAGGAAGGAAGGAAGGATAGAAGGAAGGAAGGAAGGAAGGAGAGGTAAGGCATGAAAGAATGAGGAGGGAGGATGGAAGGAAGGAAGGAAGTAGAGGTAAGGCATGAAAGAATGAGGGAGGTAGGATAGAAGGAAGGGAGGAAGGAAGGGAGGAAGAAAGGAGAGGTAAGGCATGAAAGAAGGAAGGAAGGAGAGGTTAGGCATGAAAGAAGGAAGGGGAGGTAAGGCATGAAAGAATGAAGGAAGGGAGGGAGGAGAGGTAAGGCATGAAATAAGGAAGGAGAGGATAGGCATGAAAGAAGGAAGGAGAAGTAAGGCATGAAAGAATGAAGGGAGGGAGGGAGGGAGGAAAGAATGAAGGGAGGGAGGGAGGAGTGGAAAGGCATGAAAGAAGGAAGGCATGAAAGAAGGAAGGCATGAAAGAAGGAAGGAAGGAAGGAAGCACAGGAAAGGCATGAAAGAATGAAGGAACGAATGAAGGCGAGGTAAGGCATGAAAGAAGGAAGGAAGGAAGGAAGGAGAGGTAAGGCATAAAAGAATGAGGGAGGTAGGATGGAAGGAAGGAAGGAAGGAAGTAGAGGTAAGGCAGGAAAGAACGAAGGAAGGAAGGAAGGCGAGGTAAGTCATGAAAGAATGAAGTTGATGTAAGTCATGAAAGAATGAAGGAAGGAAGGAGCGAAGAGGTAAGGCATGAAAGAATGAATGAAGGAAGGAAGGAAGGCAGGAAGGAAGGAAGGAAGGAAGGAAGGACATGAAAGGCATGAAACAATGAAGGGGAGGTAAGTCATGAAAGAATGAAGGAAGGGAGGGAGGAGAGGTAAGGCATGAAATAAGGAAGGAGAGGATAGGCATGAAAGAAGGAAGGAGAAGTAAGGCATGAAAGAATGAAGGGAGGGAGGAAAGAATGAAGGAACGAATGAAGGCGAGGTAAGGCATGAAAGAAGGAAGGAAGGAAGGAAGGAGAGGTAAGGCATGAAAGAAGGAAGGAGAGGTTAGGCATGAAAGAAGGAAGGAGAGGTAAGTCATGAACGAAGGAAGGAAGGAAGGAAGGAAGGAAGGAAGGAAGGACAGGAGAGGCATGAAAGAATGAAAGAACGAATGAAGGAGGGGTAAGGCATGAAAGAAGGAAGGAAGGAAAGAAAGAGAGGAGAGGTAAGGCATGAAAGAAGGAAGGAGAGGTAAGGCATGAAAGAAGGAAGGAAGGAAGGAAGGATAGAAGGAAGAAAGGAAGGAAGGAAGGTGAGGTAAGTCATGAAAGAATGAAGTTGATGTAAGTCATGAAAGAATGAAGGAATGGAGGGAGGAGAGGTTAGGCATGAAAGAAGGAAGGAGAGGTAAGTCATGAAAGAAGGAAGGAAGTGAGGGAGGAGAGAAAAGGCATGAAGGAAGGAAGGAAGGAAGGAAGGAAGGAGCGGAGAGGTAAGGCATGAAAGAAGGAACGAAGGAAGAAAGGACAGGAAGGAGAGGAGAGGTAAGGCATGAAAGAAGGTAGGAAGGAAGGAAGGATAGAAGGAAGGAAGGAAGGAAGGAGAGGTAAGGCATTAAAGAATGAGGAGGGAGGATGGAAGGAAGGAAGGAAGTAGAGGTAAGGCATGAAAGAATGAGGGAGGTAGGATAGAAGGAAGGGAGGAAGGAAGGGAGGAAGAAAGGAGAGGTAAGGCATGAAAGAAGGAAGGAAGGAGAGGTTAGGCATGAAAGAAGGAAGGGGAGGTAAGGCATGAAAGAATGAAGGGAGGGAGGGAGGAGAGGTAAGGCATGAAATAAGGAAGGAGAGGATAGGCATGAAAGAAGGAAGGAGAAGTAAGGCATGAAAGAATGAAGGGAGGGAGGGAGGGAGGAAAGAATGAAGGGAGGGAGGGAGGAGTGGAAAGGCATGAAAGAAGGAAGGCATGAAAGAAGGAAGGCATGAAAGAAGGAAGGCATGAAAGAAGGAAGGAAGGAAGGAAGCACAGGAAAGGCATGAAAGAATGAAGGAACGAATGAAGGCGAGGTAAGGCATGAAAGAAGGAAGGAAGGAAGGAAGGAGAGGTAAGGCATAAAAGAATGAGGGAGGTAGGATGGAAGGAAGGAAGGAAGGAAGTAGAGGTAAGGCAGGAAAGAACGAAGGAAGGAAGGAGCGAAGAGGTAAGGCATGAAAGAATGAATGAAGGAAGGAAGGAAGGCAGGAAGGAAGGAAGGAAGGACATGAAAGGCATGAAACAATGAAGGGGAGGTAAGTCATGAAAGAATGAAGGAAGGGAGGGAGGAGAGGTAAGGCATGAAATAAGGAAGGAGAGGATAGGCATGAAAGAAGGAAGGAGAAGTAAGGCATGAAAGAATGAAGGGAGGGAGGAAAGAATGAAGGAACGAATGAAGGCGAGGTAAGGCATGAAAGAAGGAAGGAAGGAAGGAAGGAGAGGTAAGGCATGAAAGAAGGAAGGAGAGGTTAGGCATGAAAGAAGGAAGGAGAGGTAAGTCATGAACGAAGGAAGGAAGGAAGGAAGGAAGGAAGGAAGGAAGGAAGGACAGGAGAGGCATGAAAGAATGAAAGAACGAATGAAGGAGGGGTAAGGCATGAAAGAAGGAAGGAAGGAAAGAAAGAGAGGAGAGGTAAGGCATGAAAGAAGGAAGGAGAGGTAAGGCATGAAAGAAGGAAGGAAGGAAGGAAGGATAGAAGGAAGAAAGGAAGGAAGGAAGGTGAGGTAAGTCATGAAAGAATGAAGTTGATGTAAGTCATGAAAGAATGAAGGAATGGAGGGAGGAGAGGTTAGGCATGAAAGAAGGAAGGAGAGGTAAGGCATGAAAGAAGGAAGGAAGTGAGGGAGGAGAGAAAAGGCATGAAGGAAGGAAGGAAGGACGGAAGGAAGGAGCGGAGAGGTAAGGCATGAAAGAAGGAACGAAGGAAGAAAGGACAGGAAGGAGAGGAGAGGTAAGGCATGAAAGAAGGTAGGAAGGAAGGAAGGATAGAAGGAAGGAAGGAAGGAAGGAGAGGTAAGGCATTAAAGAATGAGGAGGGAGGATGGAAGGAAGGAAGGAAGTAGAGGTAAGGCATGAAAGAATGAGGGAGGTAGGATAGAAGGAAGGGAGGAAGGAAGGGAGGAAGAAAGGAGAGGTAAGGCATGAAAGAAGGAAGGAAGGAGAGGTTAGGCATGAAAGAAGGAAGGGGAGGTAAGGCATGAAAGAATGAAGGGAGGGAGGGAGGAGAGGTAAGGCATGAAATAAGGAAGGAGAGGATAGGCATGAAAGAAGGAAGGAGAAGTAAGGCATGAAAGAATGAAGGGAGGGAGGGAGGGAGGAAAGAATGAAGGGAGGGAGGGAGGAGTGGAAAGGCATGAAAGAAGGAAGGCATGAAAGAAGGAAGGCATGAAAGAAGGAAGGAAGGAAGGAAGCACAGGAAAGGCATGAAAGAATGAAGGAACGAATGAAGGCGAGGTAAGGCATGAAAGAAGGAAGGAAGGAAGGAAGGAGAGGTAAGGCATAAAAGAATGAGGGAGGTAGGATGGAAGGAAGGAAGGAAGGAAGTAGAGGTAAGGCAGGAAAGAACGAAGGAAGGAAGGAGCGAAGAGGTAAGGCATGAAAGAATGAATGAAGGAAGGAAGGAAGGCAGGAAGGAAGGAAGGAAGGAAGGAAGGAAGGACATGAAAGGCATGAAACAATGAAGGGGAGGTAAGTCATGAAAGAATGAAGGAAGGGAGGGAGGAGAGGTAAGGCATGAAATAAGGAAGGAGAGGATAGGCATGAAAGAAGGAAGGAGAAGTAAGGCATGAAAGAATGAAGGGAGGGAGGAAAGAATGAAGGAACGAATGAAGGCGAGGTAAGGCATGAAAGAAGGAAGGAAGGAAGGAAGGAGAGGTAAGGCATGAAAGAAGGAAGGAGAGGTTAGGCATGAAAGAAGGAAGGAGAGGTAAGTCATGAACGAAGGAAGGAAGGAAGGAAGGAAGGAAGGAAGGAAGGAAGGACAGGAGAGGCATGAAAGAATGAAAGAACGAATGAAGGAGGGGTAAGGCATGAAAGAAGGAAGGAAGGAAAGAAAGAGAGGAGAGGTAAGGCATGAAAGAAGGAAGGAGAGGTAAGGCATGAAAGAAGGAAGGAAGGAAGGAAGGATAGAAGGAAGAAAGGAAGGAAGGAAGGTGAGGTAAGTCATGAAAGAATGAAGTTGATGTAAGTCATGAAAGAATGAAGGAATGGAGGGAGGAGAGGTTAGGCATGAAAGAAGGAAGGAGAGGTAAGGCATGAAAGAAGGAAGGAAGTGAGGGAGGAGAGAAAAGGCATGAAGGAAGGAAGGAAGGAAGGAAGGAAGGAGCGGAGAGGTAAGGCATGAAAGAAGGAACGAAGGAAGAAAGGACAGGAAGGAGAGGAGAGGTAAGGCATGAAAGAAGGTAGGAAGGAAGGAAGGATAGAAGGAAGGAAGGAAGGAAGGAGAGGTAAGGCATTAAAGAATGAGGAGGGAGGATGGAAGGAAGGAAGGAAGTAGAGGTAAGGCATGAAAGAATGAGGGAGGTAGGATAGAAGGAAGGGAGGAAGGAAGGGAGGAAGAAAGGAGAGGTAAGGCATGAAAGAAGGAAGGAAGGAGAGGTTAGGCATGAAAGAAGGAAGGGGAGGTAAGGCATGAAAGAATGAAGGGAGGGAGGGAGGAGAGGTAAGGCATGAAATAAGGAAGGAGAGGATAGGCATGAAAGAAGGAAGGAGAAGTAAGGCATGAAAGAATGAAGGGAGGGAGGGAGGGAGGAAAGAATGAAGGGAGGGAGGGAGGAGTGGAAAGGCATGAAAGAAGGAAGGCATGAAAGAAGGAAGGCATGAAAGAAGGAAGGAAGGAAGGAAGCACAGGAAAGGCATGAAAGAATGAAGGAACGAATGAAGGCGAGGTAAGGCATGAAAGAAGGAAGGAAGGAAGGAAGGAAGGAGAGGTAAGGCATAAAAGAATGAGGGAGGTAGGATGGAAGGAAGGAAGGAAGGAAGTAGAGGTAAGGCAGGAAAGAACGAAGGAAGGAAGGAGCGAAGAGGTAAGGCATGAAAGAATGAATGAATGAAGGAAGGAAGGCAGGAAGGAAGGAAGGAAGGAAGGAAGGAAGGACATGAAAGGCATGAAACAATGAAGGGGAGGTAAGTCATGAAAGAATGAAGGAAGGGAGGGAGGAGAGGTAAGGCATGAAATAAGGAAGGAGAGGATAGGCATGAAAGAAGGAAGGAGAAGTAAGGCATGAAAGAATGAAGGGAGGGAGGGAGGGAGGAAAGAATGAAGGAACGAATGAAGGCGAGGTAAGGCATGAAAGAAGGAAGGAAGGAAGGAAGGAGAGGTAAGGCATGAAAGAAGGAAGGAGAGGTTAGGCATGAAAGAAGGAAGGAGAGGTAAGTCATGAACGAAGGAAGGAAGGAAGGAAGGAAGGAAGGACAGGAGAGGAATGAAAGAATGAAAGAACGAATGAAGGAGGGGTAAGGCATGAAAGAAGGAAGGAAGGAAAGAAGGAGAGGAGAGGTAAGGCATGAAAGAAGGAAGGAGAGGTAAGGCATGAAAGATTGAAGGAAGGGAGGGAGGAGAGAAAAGGCATGAAAGAAGGAAGGAAGGAAGGATAGAAGGAAGGAAGGAAGGAAGGAAGGAAGGAAGGAAGGAAGGAAGGAAGGTGAGGTAAGTCATGAAAGAATGAAGTTGATGTAAGTCATGAAAGAATGAAGGAATGGAGGGAGGATAGGTTAGGCATGAAAGAAGGAAGGAGAGGTAAGTCATGAAAGAAGGAAGGAAGTGAGGGAGGAGAGAAAAGGCATGAAGGAAGGAAGGAAGGAAGGAAGGAGCGGAGAGGTAAGGCATGAAAGAAGGAACGAAGGAAGAAAGGACAGGAAGGAGAGGAGAGGTAAGGCATGAAAGAAGGTAGGAAGGAAGGAAGGATAGAAGGAAGGAAGGAAGGAAGGAGAGGTAAGGCATTAAAGAATGAGGAGGGAGGATGGAAGGAAGGAAGGAAGTAGAGGTAAGGCATGAAAGAATGAGGGAGGTAGGATAGAAGGAAGGGAGGAAGGAAGGGAGGAAGAAAGGAGAGGTAAGGCATGAAAGAAGGAAGGAAGATAGAAGGAAGGAAGGAAGGAAGGAAGGAAGGAGAGGTAAGGCATGAAAGAATGAGGGCGGGAGGATGGAAGGAAAGAAGGAAGTAGAGGTAAGGCATAAAAGAATGAGGGAGGTAGGATGGAAGGAAGGAAGGAAGGAAGTAGAGGTAAGGCATGAAAGAACGAAGGAATGAAGGAAGGCGAGGTAAGTCATGAAAGAATGAAGTTGATGTAAGTCATGAAAGAATGAAGGAAGGAAGGAGCGGAGAGGTAAGGCATGAAAGAATGAATGAATGAAGGAAGGAAGGAAGGAAGGACATGAAAGGCATGAAACAATGAAGGGGAGGTAAGTCATGAAAGAAGGAAGGAAGGAAGGAGAGGAGAGGAGAGGTAAGGCATGAAAGAATGAAGGAACGAATGAAGGACAGGTAAGGCATGAAAGAAGGAAGGAAGGAAGGAAGGAAGGAGGAAGGAGGAAGGGGGAAGGAAGGAAGGAGAGGTAAGGCATGAAAGAAGGAAGGGGAGGTAAGTCATGAAAGAAGGAAGGAAGGAAAGATGGAGAGTAGAGATAAGGCATGAAAGAAGGAAGCAGAGGTAAGGCGTGAAAGAATGAAGGAAGGGAGGGAGGAGAGAAAAGGCATGAAGGAAGGAAGGAAGGAAGGAAGGAAGGAAGGAAGGAGCGGAGAGGTAGGGCATGAAAGAGGGAAGGAAGGAAGGAAGGAAGGAAGGACAGGAAGGAGAGGAGAGGTAAGGCATGAAAGAATGAGGGAGGTAGGATGGAAGGAAGGAAGGAAGGAAGGGATTGAGGGAGGGGGAAGGAAGGAAGGGAGGAAGGAGAGGGAAGGCATGAAAGAAAGAAGGAAAGAAGGAAGGAGAGGTAAGGAATTAAAGAAGGGAGGGAGGGAGGGAGGAAGGAAGGAAGGAGAGGTAAGGCATGAAAGAAGGAAGGAAAGAGAGGTTAGGCAGGAAAGAAGGAAGGGGAGGATAGGCATCACAGAAGGAAGAAAAGTTAAGGTATGAAAGAATGAAGGAAGGGAGGGAAGAGAGGAAAGGCATGAAAGAAGGAAGGAAGGAAGGGAGGAAGGAGGAAGGAAGGAAGGAAGAAAGGAAGGAAGGAAGGAAGGAAGGTAGGAAGGAAGGAGAGGTAAGGCATGAAAGAAGGAAGGAAAGAGAGGTAAGACATGAAAGAATGAGGGAGGTAGGAAGGAAGGAAGGGAGGGAGGGAGGGAGGAAGGAAAGGAGGAAGGAAGGGAGGGAGGAAAGAAGGAAGGGAGGAAGGAGAGGTAAGGCATGAAAGAAGGAAGGAGAGGAAAGGCATGAAAGAAGGAAGGAAGTGAGGGAGGAGAGAAAAGGCATGAAGGAAGGAAGGAAGGAAGGAAGCAAGGAAGCAAGGAAGGAAGGAGCGGAGAGGTAAGGCATGAAAGTAGGAACGAAGGAAGGAAGGACAGGAAGGAGAGGAGAGGTAAGGCATGAAAGAAAGAAGGAAGGAAGGAAGGACAGGAAAGGCATGAAAGAATGAAGGAACGAATGAAGGAGAGGTAAGGCATGAAAGAAGGAAGGAAGTAAAGAAGGAGAGGAGAGATAAGGCATGAAAGAAGGAAGGAGAGGTAAGGCATGAAAGAATGAAGGAAGGAAGGAAGGACAGGAAAGGCATGAAAGAATGAAGGAAGGAAGGAAGGAGAGGAGACTAGAGGTAAGGCATGAAAGAAAGAAGGACGGAAGGAAGGACAGGAAAGGCATGAAAGAATGAAGGAACGAATGAAGGAGAGGTAAGGCATGAAAGAAGGAAGGAAGGAAGGAAGGAGGAAGGAGGAAGGGGGAAGGAAGGAAGGAGAGGTAAGGCATGAAAGAGGGAAGGGGAGGTAAGTCATGAAAGAAGGAAGGAAGGAAAGATGGAGAGTAGAGGTAAGGCATGAAAGAAGGAAGCAGAGGTAAGGCATGAAAGAATGAAGGAAGGGAGGGAGGAGAGAAAAGGCATGAAGGAAGGAAGGAAGGAAGGAAAGAAGGAAGGAAGGAAGGAAGGAAGGAAGGAAGGAAGGAAGGAAGGAAGGAAGGAGCCGAGAGGTAAGGCATGAAAGAAGGAAGGAAGGAAGGAAGGAAGGAAGGAAGGAAGGACAGGAAGGAGAGGAGACGTAAGGCATGAAAGAATGAGGGAGGTAGGATGGAAGGAAGGAAGGGAGGGAGGGAGGGGGAAGGAAGGAAGGGAGGAAGGAGAGGTAAGGCATGAAAGAAGGAAGGGGAGGTAAGTCCTGAAGAAGGAAGGAAGGAAAGAAGGAGAGGAGAGGTAAGGCATGAAAGAAGGAAGGAGAGGTAAGGCATGAAAGATTGAAGGAAGGGAGGGAGGAGAGAAAAGGCATGAAAGAAGGAAGGAAGGAAGGAAGGAAGGAAGGAAGGAAGGAATAAAGGAGCAGAGAGGTAAGGTATGAAAGAAGGAAGGAAGGAAGGATAGAAGGAAGGAAGGAAGGAAGGAAGGAAGGAAGGAAGGAAGGAAGGCGAGGTAAGTCATGAAAGAATGAAGTTGATGTAAGTCATGAAAGAATGAAGGAATGGAGGGAGGAGAGGTTAGGCATGGAAGAAGGAAGGAGAGGTAAGGCATGGAAGAAGGAAGGGGAGGTAAATCATGAAAGAAGGAAGGAAGGAAGGAGCGGAGAGGTAAGTCATGAAAGAAGGAAGGAAGGAAGGAAGGAAGGAAGGACAGGAAAGGCATGAAAGAATGAAGGGGAGGCAAGTAATGAAAGAAGGAAGGAAGAATGGAAGGAAGGAGAGGAGAGGTATGGCATGAAAGAAAGAAGGAAAGAAGGAAGGAGAGGTAAGGAATTAAAGAAGGAAGGGAGGGAGGGAGGAAGGAAGGAAGGAAGGAGAGGTAAGGCATGAAAGAAGGAAGGAAGGAGAGGTTAGGCAGGAAAGAAGGAAGGGGAGGTAAGGCATGAAAGAAGGAAGGAAGTGAGGGAGGAGAGAAAAGGAAGGAAGGAAGGAAGGAAGGAAGGAAGGAAGGAGCGGAGAGGTAAGGCATGAAAGAAGGAACGAAGGAAGGAAGGACAGGAAGGAGAGGAGAGGTAAGGCGTGAAAGAAGGTAGGTAGGTAGGAAGGAAGGAAGGAAGGAAGGAGAGGTAAGGCATGAAAGAAAGAAGGAAGGAAGGAAGGACAGGAAAGGCATGAAAGAATGAAGGAACGAATGAAGGAGAGGTAAGGCATGAAAGAAGGAAGGAAGTAAAGAAGGAGAGGAGAGATAAGGCATGAAAGAAGGAAGGAGAGGTAAGGCATGAAAGAATGAAGGAACGAATGAAGGAGAGGTAAGGCATGAAAGAAGGAAGGAAGTAAAGAAGGAGAGGAGAGATAAGGCATGAAAGAAGGAAGGAGAGGTAAGGCATGAAAGAATGAAGGAAGGAAGGAAGGACAGGAAAGGCATGAAAGAATGAAGGAAGGAAGGAAGGAGAGGAGACTAGAGGTAAGGCATGAAAGAAAGAAGGACGGAAGGAAGGACAGGAAAGGCATGAAAGAATGAAGGAACGAATGAAGGAGAGGTAAGGCATGAAAGAAGGAAGGAAGGAAGGAAGGAAGGAGGAAGGAGGAAGGGGGAAGGAAGGAAGGAGAGGTAAGGCATGAAAGAGGGAAGGGGAGGTAAGTCATGAAAGAAGGAAGGAAGGAAAGATGGAGAGTAGAGGTAAGGCATGAAAGAAGGAAGCAGAGGTAAGCCATGAAAGAATGAAGGAAGGGAGGGAGGAGAGAAAAGGCATGAAGGAAGGAAGGAAGGAAGGAAAGAAGGAAGGAAGGAAGGAAGGAAGGAAGGAAGGAAGGAAGGAAGGAGCCGAGAGGTAAGGCATGAAAGAAGGAAGGAAGGAAGGAAGGAAGGAAGGAAGGAAGGAAGGAAGGAAGGAAGGAAGGAAGGACAGGAAGGAGAGGAGACGTAAGGCATGAAAGAATGAGGGAGGTAGGATGGAAGGAAGGAAGGGAGGGAGGGAGGGGGAAGGAAGGAAGGGAGGAAGGAGAGGTAAGGCATGAAAGAAGGAAGGGGAGGTAAGTCCTGAAGAAGGAAGGAAGGAAAGAAGGAGAGGAGAGGTAAGGCATGAAAGAAGGAAGGAGAGGTAAGGCATGAAAGATTGAAGGAAGGGAGGGAGGAGAGAAAAGGCATGAAAGAAGGAAGGAAGGAAGGAAGGAAGGAAGGAAGGAATAAAGGAGCAGAGAGGTAAGGTATGAAAGAAGGAAGGAAGGAAGGATAGAAGGAAGGAAGGAAGGAAGGAAGGAAGGAAGGAAGGAAGGAAGGAAGGAAGGCGAGGTAAGTCATGAAAGAATGAAGTTGATGTAAGTCATGAAAGAATGAAGGAATGGAGGGAGGAGAGGTTAGGCATGGAAGAAGGAAGGAGAGGTAAGGCATGGAAGAAGGAAGGGGAGGTAAATCATGAAAGAAGGAAGGAAGGAAGGAGCGGAGAGGTAAGTCATGAAAGAAGGAAGGAAGGAAGGAAGGAAGGAAGGACAGGAAAGGCATGAAAGAATGAAGGGGAGGCAAGTAATGAAAGAAGGAAGGAAGAATGGAAGGAAGGAGAGGAGAGGTATGGCATGAAAGAAAGAAGGAAAGAAGGAAGGAGAGGTAAGGAATTAAAGAAGGAAGGGAGGGAGGGAGGAAGGAAGGAAGGAAGGAGAGGTAAGGCATGAAAGAAGGAAGGAAGGAGAGGTTAGGCAGGAAAGAAGGAAGGGGAGGTAAGGCATGAAAGAAGGAAGGAAGTGAGGGAGGAGAGAAAAGGAAGGAAGGAAGGAAGGAAGGAAGGAAGGAAGGAAGGAGCGGAGAGGTAAGGCATGAAAGAAGGAACGAAGGAAGGAAGGACAGGAAGGAGAGGAGAGGTAAGGCGTGAAAGAAGGTAGGTAGGTAGGAAGGAAGGAAGGAAGGAAGGAGAGGTAAGGCATGAAAGAAAGAAGGAAGGAAGGAAGGACAGGAAAGGCATGAAAGAATGAAGGAACGAATGAAGGAGAGGTAAGGCATGAAAGAAGGAAGGAAGTAAAGAAGGAGAGGAGAGATAAGGCATGAAAGAAGGAAGGAGAGGTAAGGCATGAAAGAATGAAGGAACGAATGAAGGAGAGGTAAGGCATGAAAGAAGGAAGGAAGTAAAGAAGGAGAGGAGAGATAAGGCATGAAAGAAGGAAGGAGAGGTAAGGCATGAAAGAATGAAGGAAGGAAGGAAGGACAGGAAAGGCATGAAAGAATGAAGGAAGGAAGGAAGGAGAGGAGACTAGAGGTAAGGCATGAAAGAAAGAAGGACGGAAGGAAGGACAGGAAAGGCATGAAAGAATGAAGGAACGAATGAAGGAGAGGTAAGGCATGAAAGAAGGAAGGAAGGAAGGAAGGAAGGAGGAAGGAGGAAGGGGGAAGGAAGGAAGGAGAGGTAAGGCATGAAAGAGGGAAGGGGAGGTAAGTCATGAAAGAAGGAAGGAAGGAAAGATGGAGAGTAGAGGTAAGGCATGAAAGAAGGAAGCAGAGGTAAGCCATGAAAGAATGAAGGAAGGGAGGGAGGAGAGAAAAGGCATGAAGGAAGGAAGGAAGGAAGGAAGGAAAGAAGGAAGGAAGGAAGGAAGGAAGGAAGGAGCCGAGAGGTAAGGCATGAAAGAAGGAAGGAAGGAAGGAAGGAAGGAAGGAAGGAAGGAAGGAAGGACAGGAAAGGCATGAAAGAATGAAGGGGAGGCAAGTAATGAAAGAAGGAAGGAAGAATGGAAGGAAGGAGAGGAGAGGTATGGCATGAAAGAAAGAAGGAAAGAAGGAAGGAGAGGTAAGGAATTAAAGAAGGAAGGGAGGGAGGGAGGAAGGAAGGAAGGAAGGAGAGGTAAGGCATGAAAGAAGGAAGGAAGGAGAGGTTAGGCAGGAAAGAAGGAAGGGGAGGTAAGGCATGAAAGAAGGAAGGAAGTGAGGGAGGAGAGAAAAGGAAGGAAGGAAGGAAGGAAGGAAGGAAGGAAGGAGCGGAGAGGTAAGGCATGAAAGAAGGAACGAAGGAAGGAAGGAAGGAAGGAAGGAAGGAAGGAAGGAAGGAAGGACAGGAAGGAGAGGAGACGTAAGGCATGAAAGAATGAGGGAGGTAGGATGGAAGGAAGGAAGGGAGGGAGGGAGGGGGAAGGAAGGAAGGGAGGAAGGAGAGGTAAGGCATGAAAGAAGGAAGGGGAGGTAAGTCCTGAAGAAGGAAGGAAGGAAAGAAGGAGAGGAGAGGTAAGGCATGAAAGAAGGAAGGAGAGGTAAGGCATGAAAGATTGAAGGAAGGGAGGGAGGAGAGAAAAGGCATGAAAGAAGGAAGGAAGGAAGGAAGGAAGGAAGGAAGGAAGGAAGGAATAAAGGAGCAGAGAGGTAAGGTATGAAAGAAGGAAGGAAGGAAGGATAGAAGGAAGGAAGGAAGGAAGGAAGGAAGGAAGGAAGGAAGGAAGGAAGGCGAGGTAAGTCATGAAAGAATGAAGTTGATGTAAGTCATGAAAGAATGAAGGAATGGAGGGAGGAGAGGTTAGGCATGGAAGAAGGAAGGAGAGGTAAGGCATGGAAGAAGGAAGGGGAGGTAAATCATGAAAGAAGGAAGGAAGGAAGGAGCGGAGAGGTAAGTCATGAAAGAAGGAAGGAAGGAAGGAAGGAAGGAAGGACAGGAAAGGCATGAAAGAATGAAGGGGAGGCAAGTAATGAAAGAAGGAAGGAAGAATGGAAGGAAGGAGAGGAGAGGTATGGCATGAAAGAAAGAAGGAAAGAAGGAAGGAGAGGTAAGGAATTAAAGAAGGAAGGGAGGGAGGGAGGAAGGAAGGAAGGAAGGAGAGGTAAGTCATGAAAGAAGGAAGGAAGGAAGGAAGGAAGGAAGGACAGGAAAGGCATGAAAGAATGAAGGGGAGGCAAGTAATGAAAGAAGGAAGGAAGAATGGAAGGAAGGAGAGGAGAGGTATGGCATGAAAGAAAGAAGGAAAGAAGGAAGGAGAGGTAAGGAATTAAAGAAGGAAGGGAGGGAGGGAGGAAGGAAGGAAGGAAGGAGAGGTAAGGCATGAAAGAAGGAAGGAAGGAGAGGTTAGGCAGGAAAGAAGGAAGGGGAGGTAAGGCATGAAAGAAGGAAGGAAGTGAGGGAGGAGAGAAAAGGAAGGAAGGAAGGAAGGAAGGAAGGAAGGAAGGAGCGGAGAGGTAAGGCATGAAAGAAGGAACGAAGGAAGGAAGGACAGGAAGGAGAGGAGAGGTAAGGCGTGAAAGAAGGTAGGTAGGTAGGAATGAAGGAACGAATGAAGGAGAGGTAAGGCATGAAAGAAGGAAGGAAGTAAAGAAGGAGAGGAGAGATAAGGCATGAAAGAAGGAAGGAGAGGTAAGGCATGAAAGAATGAAGGAACGAATGAAGGAGAGGTAAGGCATGAAAGAAGGAAGGAAGTAAAGAAGGAGAGGAGAGATAAGGCATGAAAGAAGGAAGGAGAGGTAAGGCATGAAAGAATGAAGGAAGGAAGGAAGGACAGGAAAGGCATGAAAGAATGAAGGAAGGAAGGAAGGAGAGGAGACTAGAGGTAAGGCATGAAAGAAAGAAGGACGGAAGGAAGGACAGGAAAGGCATGAAAGAATGAAGGAACGAATGAAGGAGAGGTAAGGCATGAAAGAAGGAAGGAAGGAAGGAAGGAAGGAGGAAGGAGGAAGGGGGAAGGAAGGAAGGAGAGGTAAGGCATGAAAGAGGGAAGGGGAGGTAAGTCATGAAAGAAGGAAGGAAGGAAAGATGGAGAGTAGAGGTAAGGCATGAAAGAAGGAAGCAGAGGTAAGCCATGAAAGAATGAAGGAAGGGAGGGAGGAGAGAAAAGGCATGAAGGAAGGAAGGAAGGAAGGAAAGAAGGAAGGAAGGAAGGAAGGAAGGAAGGAAGGAAGGAAGGAAGGAGCCGAGAGGTAAGGCATGAAAGAAGGAAGGAAGGAAGGAAGGAAGGAAGGAAGGAAGGAAGGAAGGAAGGACAGGAAGGAGAGGAGACGTAAGGCATGAAAGAATGAGGGAGGTAGGATGGAAGGAAGGAAGGGAGGGAGGGAGGGGGAAGGAAGGAAGGGAGGAAGGAGAGGTAAGGCATGAAAGAAGGAAGGGGAGGTAAGTCCTGAAGAAGGAAGGAAGGAAAGAAGGAGAGGAGAGGTAAGGCATGAAAGAAGGAAGGAGAGTTAAGGCATGAAAAATTGAAGGAAGGGAGGGAGGAGAGAAAAGGCATGAAAGAAGGAAGGAAGGAAGGAAGGAAGGAAGGAAGGAAGGAAGGAATAAAGGAGCAGAGAGGTAAGGTATGAAAGAAGGAAGGAAGGAAGGATAGAAGGAAGGAAGGAAGGAAGGAAGGAAGGAAGGAAGGAAGGAAGGAAGGCGAGGTAAGTCATGAAAGAATGAAGTTGATGTAAGTCATGAAAGAATGAAGGAATGGAGGGAGGAGAGGTTAGGCATGGAAGAAGGAAGGAGAGGTAAGGCATGGAAGAAGGAAGGGGAGGTAAATCATGAAAGAAGGAAGGAAGGAAGGAGCGGAGAGGTAAGTCATGAAAGAAGGAAGGAAGGAAGGAAGGAAGGAAGGACAGGAAAGGCATGAAAGAATGAAGGGGAGGCAAGTAATGAAAGAAGGAAGGAAGAATGGAAGGAAGGAGAGGAGAGGTATGGCATGAAAGAAAGAAGGAAAGAAGGAAGGAGAGGTAAGGAATTAAAGAAGGAAGGGAGGGAGGGAGGAAGGAAGGAAGGAAGGAGAGGTAAGGCATGAAAGAAGGAAGGAAGGAGAGGTTAGGCAGGAAAGAAGGAAGGGGAGGTAAGGCATGAAAGAAGGAAGGAAGTGAGGGAGGAGAGAAAAGGAAGGAAGGAAGGAAGGAAGGAAGGAAGGAAGGAAGGAGCGGAGAGGTAAGGCATGAAAGAAGGAACGAAGGAAGGAAGGACAGGAAGGAGAGGAGAGGTAAGGCGTGAAAGAAGGTAGGTAGGTAGGAAGGAAGGAAGGAAGGAAGGAGAGGTAAGGCATGAAAGAAAGAAGGAAGGAAGGAAGGACAGGAAAGGCATGAAAGAATGAAGGAACGAATGAAGGAGAGGTAAGGCATGAAAGAAGGAAGGAAGTAAAGAAGGAGAGGAGAGATAAGGCATGAAAGAAGGAAGGAGAGGTAAGGCATGAAAGAATGAAGGAACGAATGAAGGAGAGGTAAGGCATGAAAGAAGGAAGGAAGTAAAGAAGGAGAGGAGAGATAAGGCATGAAAGAAGGAAGGAGAGGTAAGGCATGAAAGAATGAAGGAAGGAAGGAAGGACAGGAAAGGCATGAAAGAATGAAGGAAGGAAGGAAGGAGAGGAGACTAGAGGTAAGGCATGAAAGAAAGAAGGACGGAAGGAAGGACAGGAAAGGCATGAAAGAATGAAGGAACGAATGAAGGAGAGGTAAGGCATGAAAGAAGGAAGGAAGGAAGGAAGGAAGGAGGAAGGAGGAAGGGGGAAGGAAGGAAGGAGAGGTAAGGCATGAAAGAGGGAAGGGGAGGTAAGTCATGAAAGAAGGAAGGAAGGAAAGATGGAGAGTAGAGGTAAGGCATGAAAGAAGGAAGCAGAGGTAAGCCATGAAAGAATGAAGGAAGGGAGGGAGGAGAGAAAAGGCATGAAGGAAGGAAGGAAGGAAGGAAGGAAAGAAGGAAGGAAGGAAGGAAGGAAGGAAGGAAGGAGCCGAGAGGTAAGGCATGAAAGAAGGAAGGAAGGAAGGAAGGAAGGAAGGAAGGAAGGAAGGAAGGAAGGACAGGAAGGAGAGGAGACGTAAGGCATGAAAGAATGAGGGAGGTAGGATGGAAGGAAGGAAGGAAGGGAGGGAGGGAGGGGGAAGGAAGGAAGGGAGGAAGGAGAGGTAAGGCATGAAAGAAGGAAGGGGAGGTAAGTCCTGAAGAAGGAAGGAAGGAAAGAAGGAGAGGAGAGGTAAGGCATGAAAGAAGGAAGGAGAGGTAAGGCATGAAAGATTGAAGGAAGGGAGGGAGGAGAGAAAAGGCATGAAAGAAGGAAGGAAGGAAGGAAGGAAGGAATAAAGGAGCAGAGAGGTAAGGTATGAAAGAAGGAAGGAAGGAAGGATAGAAGGAAGGAAGGAAGGAAGGAAGGAAGGAAGGAAGGAAGGAAGGAAGGAAGGAAGGAAGGAAGGCGAGGTAAGTCATGAAAGAATGAAGTTGATGTAAGTCATGAAAGAATGAAGGAGGGAGGAGAGGTTAGGCATGGAAGAAGGAAGGAGAGGTAAGGCATGGAAGAAGGAAGGGGAGGTAAATCATGAAAGAAGGAAGGAAGGAAGGAGCGGAGAGGTAAGTCATGAAAGAAGGAAGGAAGGAAGGAAGGAAGGAAGGACAGGAAAGGCATGAAAGAATGAAGGGGAGGTAAGTAATGAAAGAAGGAAGGAAGAATGGAAGGAAGGAGAGGAGAGGTATGGCATGAAAGAAAGAAGGAAAGAAGGAAGGAGAGGTAAGGAATTAAAGAAGGAAGGGAGGGAGGGAGGAAGGAAGGAAGGAAGGAGAGGTAAGGCATGAAAGAAGGAAGGAAGGAGAGGTTAGGCAGGAAAGAAGGAAGGGGAGGTAAGGCATGAAAGAAGGAAGGAAGTGAGGGAGGAGAGAAAAGGCATGAAGGAAGGAAGGAAGGAAGGAAGGAAGGAAGGAAGGAGCGGAGAGGTAAGGCATGAAAGAAGGAACGAAGGAAGGAAGGACAGGAAGGAGAGGAGAGGTAAGGCATGAAAGAAGGTAGGTAGGTAGGAAGGAAGGAAGGAAGGAAGGAAGGAAGGAAGGAGAGGTAAGGCATGAAAGAAAGAAGGAAGGAAGGAAGGACAGGAAAGGCATGAAAGAATGAAGGAACGAATGAAGGAGAGGTAAGGCATGAAAGAAGGAAGGAAGTAAAGAAGGAGAGGAGAGATAAGGCATGAAAGAAGGAAGGAGAGGTAAGGCATGAAAGAATGAAGGAAGGAAGGAAGGACAGGAAAGGCATGAAAGAATGAAGGAAGGAAGGAAGGAGAGGAGACTAGAGGTAAGGCATGAAAGAAAGAAGGACGGAAGGAAGGACAGGAAAGGCATGAAAGAATGAAGGAACGAATGAAGGATAGGTAAGGCATGAAAGAAGGAAGGAAGGAAGGAAGGAAGGAAGGAGGAAGGAGGAAGGGGGCAGGAAGGAAGGAGAGGTAAGGCATGAAAGAAGGAAGGGGAGGTAAGTCATGAAAGAAGGAAGGAAGGAAAGATGGAGAGTAGAGGTAAGGCATGAAAGAAGGAAGCAGAGGTAAGGCATGAAAGAATGAAGGAAGGGAGGGAGGAGAGAAAAGGCATGAAAGAATGAGGGAGGGCGGATGGAAGGAAGGAAGGAAGTAGAGGTAAGGCATGAAAGAATGAGGGAGGTAGGAAGGAAGGGAGGGAGGGAGGAAGGAAGGAAAGGAGGAAGGAAGGGAGGGAGGGAGGGAGGGAGGGAGGAAGGAAGGGAGGGAGGAAGGGGAGGTAAGGCATGAAAGAAGGAAGGGGAGGTAAGTCCTGAAAGAAGGAAGGAAGGAAAGAAGGAGAGGAGAGGTAAGGCATGAAAGAAGGAAGGAGAGGTAAGGCATGAAAGATTGAAGGAAGGGAGGGAGGAGAGAAAAGGCATGAAAGAAGGAAGGAAGGAAGGAAGGAAGGAAGGAAGGAAGGAAGGAAGGAAGGAATAAAGGAGCAAAGAGGTAAGGTATGAAAGAAGGAAGGAAGGAAGGATAGAAGGAAGGAAGGAAGGAAGGAAGGAAGGAAGGAAGGACAGGAAGGAGAGGAGAGGTAAGGCATGAAAGAATGAGGGAGGTAGTATGGAAGGAAGGGAGGGAGGGAGGGAGGGAGGGAGGAAGGAAGGGGGGGAGGAAGGGGAGGTAAGGCATGAAAGAAGGAAGGGGAGGTAAGTCCTGAAAGAAGGAAGGAAGGAAAGAAGGAGAGGAGAGGTAAGGCATGAAAGAAGGAAGGAGAGGTAAGGCATGAAAGATTGAAGGAAGGGAGGGAGGAGAGAAAAGGCATGAAAGAAGGAAGGAAGGAAGGATGGAAGGAAGGAAGGACAGGAAGGAGAGGAGAGGTAAGGCATGAAAGAATGAGGGAGGTAGTATGGAAGGAAGGAAGGGAGGGAGGGAGGGAGGGAGGGAGGAAGGAAGGGAGGGAGGAAGGGGAGGTAAGGCATGAAAGAAGGAAGGGGAGGTAAGTCCTGAAAGAAGGAAGGAAGGAAAGGAGAGGAGAGGTAAGGCATGAAAGAAGGAAGGAGAGGTAAGGCATGAAAGATTGAAGGAAGGGAGGGAGGACAGAAAAGGCATGAAAGAAGGAAGGAAGGAAGGAAGGAAGGAAGGAATAAAGGAGCAAAGAGGTAAGGTATGAAAGAAGGAAGGAAGGAAGGATAGAAGGAAGGAAGGAAGGAAGGAAGGAAGGAAGGAAGGAAGGAAGGCGAGGTAAGTCATGAAAGAATGAAGTTGATGTAAGTCATGAAAGAATGAAGGAATGGAGGAAGGAGAGGTAAGGTATGGAAGAAGGAAGGGGAGGTAAATCATGAAAGAAGGAAGGAAGGAAGGAGCGGAGAGGTAAGTCATGAAAGAAGGAAGGAAGGAAGGAAGGAAGGAAGGACAGGAAAGGCATGAAAGAATGAAGGGGAGGTAAGTAATGAAAGAAGGAAGGAAGAATGGAAGGAAGGAGAGGAGAGGTATGGCATGAAAGAATGAGGGAGGTAGGAAGGAAGGGAGGGAGGGAGGAAGGAAGGAAAGGAGGAAGGGAGGGAGGGAGGGAGGGAGGGAGGGAGGAAGGAAGGGAGGGAGGAAGGGGAGGTAAGGCATGAAAGAAGGAAGGGGAGGTAAGTCCTGAAAGAAGGAAGGAAGGAAAGAAGGAGAGGAGAGGTAAGGCATGAAAGAAGGAAGGAGAGGTAAGGCATGAAAGATTGAAGGAAGGGAGGGAGGAGAGAAAAGGCATGAAAGAAGGAAGGAAGGAAGGAAGGAAGGAAGGAAGGAAGGAAGGAAGGAAGGAAGGAAGGAATAAAGGAGCAAAGAGGTAAGGTATGAAAGAAGGAAGGAAGGATAGAAGGAAGGAAGGAAGGAAGGAAGGAAGGAAGGAAGGACAGGAAGGAGAGGAGAGGTAAGGCATGAAAGAATGAGGGAGGTAGTATGGAAGGAAGGGAGGGAGGGAGGGAGGGAGGGAGGAAGGAAGGGGGGGAGGAAGGGGAGGTAAGGCATGAAAGAAGGAAGGGGAGGTAAGTCCTGAAAGAAGGAAGGAAGGAAAGAAGGAGAGGAGAGGTAAGGCATGAAAGAAGGAAGGAGAGGTAAGGCATGAAAGATTGAAGGAAGGGAGGGAGGAGAGAAAAGGCATGAAAGAAGGAAGGAAGGAAGGATGGAAGGAAGGAAGGACAGGAAGGAGAGGAGAGGTAAGGCATGAAAGAATGAGGGAGGTAGTATGGAAGGAAGGAAGGGAGGGAGGGAGGGAGGGAGGAAGGAAGGAAGGGAGGGAGGAAGGGGAGGTAAGGCATGAAAGAAGGAAGGGGAGGTAAGTCCTGAAAGAAGGAAGGAAGGAAAGGAGAGGAGAGGTAAGGCATGAAAGAAGGAAGGAGAGGTAAGGCATGAAAGATTGAAGGAAGGGAGGGAGGAGAGAAAAGGCATGAAAGAAGGAAGGAAGGAAGGAAGGAAGGAAGGAAGGAAGGAAGGAAGGAATAAAGGAGCAAAGAGGTAAGGTATGAAAGAAGGAAGGAAGGAAGGATAGAAGGAAGGAAGGAAGGAAGGAAGGAAGGAAGGAAGGAAGGAAGGCGAGGTAAGTCATGAAAGAATGAAGTTGATGTAAGTCATGAAAGAATGAAGGAATGGAGGAAGGAGAGGTAAGGTATGGAAGAAGGAAGGGGAGGTAAATCATGAAAGAAGGAAGGAAGGAAGGAGCGGAGAGGTAAGTCATGAAAGAAGGAAGGAAGGAAGGAAGGAAGGAAGGACAGGAAAGGCATGAAAGAATGAAGGGGAGGTAAGTAATGAAAGAAGGAAGGAAGAATGGAAGGAAGGAGAGGAGAGGTATGGCATGAAAGAAAGAAGGAAAGAAGGAAGGAGAGGTAAGGAATTAAAGAAGGAAGGGAGGGAGGGAGGAAGGAAGGAAGGGAGGAGAGGTAAGGCATGAAAGAAGGAAGGAAGGAGAGGTTAGGCAGGAAAGAAGGAAGGAAGGGAGGGAAGAGAGGAAAGGCATGAAAGAAGGAAGGAAGGAAGGAAGGAAGGAAGGAGAGGTTAGGCAGGAAAGAAGGAAGGGGAGGATAGGCATCACAGAAGGAAGAAAAGTTAAGGCATGAAAGAATGAAGGGAGGGAGGGAAGAGAGGAAAGGCATGAAAGAAGGAAGGAAGGAAGGAAGAAAGGAAGGAAGGAGGAAGGAAGGAAGGAAGGAAGGAAGGAAGGAAGGTAGTAGAGGTAAGGCATGAAAGAATGAGGGAGGGCGGATGGAAGGAAGGATGGAAGTAGAGGTAAGGCATGAAAGAATGAGGGAGGTAGGAAGGAAGGAAGGGAGGGAGGGAGGGAGGAAGGAAGGGAGGAAGGAAGGGAGGGAGGAAAGAAGGAAGGGAGGAAGGAAGGAGAGGTAAGGCATGAAAGAAGGAAGGAAGGAGAGGTTAGGCAGGAAAGAAGGAAGGGGAGGATAGGCATCACAGAAGGAAGAAAAGTTAAGGCATGAAAGAATGAAGGAAGGGAGGGAAGAGAGGAAAGGCATGAAAGAAGGAAGGAAGGAAGGAAGGAAGGAAGGAAGGAAGGAGGAAGGAAGGAAGGAAGGAAGGAAGGAAGGTAGTAGAGGTAAGGCAGGAAAGAAGGAAGGGGAGGTAAGGCATGAGAGAAGGAAGGAAGTGAGGGAGGAGAGAAAAGGCATGAAGGAAGGAACGAAGGACAGGAAGGAGAGGAGAGGTAAGGCATGAAAGAAGGTAGGAAGGAAGGAAGGAAGGATAGAAGGAAGGAAGGAAGGAAGGAAGGAAGGAAGGAAGGAAGGAAGGAAGGAAGGACAGGAAGGAGAGGAGAGGTAAGGCATGAAAGAAGGTAGGAAGGAAGGAAGGAAGGATAGAAGGAAGGAGGAAGGAAGAAAAGAAGGAAGGAAGGAAGGAAGGAAGGAAGGAGAGGTAAGGCATGAAAGAATGAGGAGGGAGGATGGAAGGAAGGAAGGAAGTAGAGGTAAGGCATGAAAGAATGAGGGAGGTAGGATAGAAGGAAGGGAGGAAGGAAGGGAGGAAGAAAGGAGAGGTAAGGCATGAAAGAATGAAGGGGAGGTAAGTAATGAAAGAAGGAAGGAAGAATGGAAGGAAGGAGAGGAGAGGTATGGCATGAAAGAAAGAAGGAAGGAAGGAGAGGTAAGGAATTACAGAAGGAAGGGAGGGAGGGAGGAAGGAAGGAAGGGAGGAGAGGTAAGGCATGAAAGAAGGAAGGAAGGAGAGGTTAGGCAGGAAAGAAGGAAGGAAGGGAGGGAAGAGAGGAAAGGCATGAAAGAAGGAAGGAAGGAAGGAAGGAAGGAAGGAGAGGTAAGGCATGAAAGAAGGAAGGAAGGAAGGAAGGAAGGAAGGAAGGAGGAAGGAGGAAGGGGGAAGGAAGGAAGGAGAGGTAAGGCATGAAAGAAGGAAGGGGAGGTAAGTCATGAAAGAAGGAAGGAAGGAAAAATGGAGAGTAGAGGTAAGGCATGAAAGAAGGAAGCAGAGGTAAGGCATGAAAGAATGAAGGAAGGGAGGGAGGAGAGAAAAGGCATGAAGGAAGGAAGGAAGGAAGGAAGGAAGGAGCCGAGAGGTAAGGCATGAAAGAAGGAAGGAAGGAAGGAAAGAAGGAAGGAAGGAAGGAAGGAAGGAAGGAAGGAAGGAAGGAAGGAAGGACAGGAAGGAGAGGAGAGGTAAGGCATGAAAGAAAGAAGGAAGGAAGGAAGGACAGGAAAGGCATGAAAGAATGAAGGAACGAATGAAGGAGAGGTAAGGCATGAAAGAAGGAAGGAAGGAAGGAAGGAGGAATGAATGAATGAATGAAGGAAGGAAGGAAGGAAGGAAGGAAGGAAGGAATGAAGGAAGGAAGGAGAGGTAAGGCATGAAAGAAAGAAGGAAGGAAGGACAGGAAAGGCATGAAAGAATGAAGGAACGAATGAAGGAGAGGTAAGGCATGAAAGAAGGAAGGAAGGGAGGGAGGGAGGGAGGAAGGGAGGAAGGGAGGAAGGGGAGGTAAGGCATGAAAGAAGGAAGGAAGTAAAGAAGGAGGGAGAGGAGAGATAAGGCATGAAAGAAGGAAGGAGAGGTAAGGCATGAAAGAATGAAGGAAGGAAGGACAGGAAAGGCATGAAAGAATGAAGGGGAGGTAAGTCATGAAAGAAGGAAGGAAGGAAGGAAGGAGAGGAAAGGCATGAAAGAAGGAAGGAAGGAAGGAAGGAGGAAGGAGGAAGGAATGAAGGAAGGAAGGAGAGGTAAGGCATGAAAGAAAGAAGGAAGGAAGGAAGGACAGGAAAGGCATGAAAGAAAGAAGGAAGGAAGGAAGGAAGGACAGGAAAGGCATGAAAGAAGGAAGGAAGGAAGGAGGAAGGAGGAAGGGGGAAGGAAGGAAGGAGAGGTAAGGCATGAAAGAAGGAAGGAGAGGTAAGGCATGAAGGAAGGAAGGAAGGAAGGAAGGAAGGAAGGAAGGACAGGAAGGAGAGGAGAGGTAAGGCATGAAAGAAAGAAGGAAGGAAGGAAGGACAGGAAAGGCATGAAAGAATGAAGGAACGAATGAAGGAGAGGTAAGGCATGAATGAAGGAAGGAAGTAAAGAAGGAGAGGAGAGATAAGGCATGAAAGAAGGAAGGAGAGGTAAGGCATGAAAGAATGAAGGAAGGAAGGAAGGAGAGGAGAGATAAGGCATGAAAGAAGGAAGGAGAGGTAAGGCATGAAAGAATGAAAGAAGGAAGGAAGGACAGGAAAGGCATGAAAGAATGAAGGGGAGGTAAGTCATGAAAGAAGGAAGGAAGGAAGGAAGGAGAGGAGACTAGAGGTAAGGCATGAAAGAAAGAAGGAAGGAAGGAAGGACAGGAAAGGCATGAAAGAATGAAGGAACGAATGAAGGAGAGGTAAGGCATGAAAGAAGGAAGGAAGGAAGGAAGGAAGGAGGAAGGAGGAAGGGGGAAGGAAGGAAGGAGAGGTAAGGCATGAAAGAAGGAAGGGGAGGTAAGTCATGAAAGAAGGAAGGAAGGAAAGATGGAGAGTAGAGGTAAGGCATGAAAGAAGGAAGCAGAGGTAAGGCATGAAAGAATGAAGGAAGGGAGGGAGGAGAGAAAAGGCGTGAAGGAAGGAAGGAAGGAAGGAAGGAAGGAAGGAAGGAGCCGAGAGGTAAGGCATGAAAGAAGGAAGGAAGGAAGGAAGGACAGGAAGGAGAGGAGAGGTAAGGCATGAAAGAAAGAAGGAAGGAAGGAAGGAAGGACAGGAAAGGCATGAAAGAATGAAGGAACGAATGAAGGAGAGGTAAGGCATGAAAGAAGGAAGGAAGGAAGGAAGGAAGGAAGGAGGAATGAATGAATGAATGAATGAAGGAAGGAAGGAAGGAAGGAAGGAAGGAAGGAAGGAGAGGTAAGGCATGAAAGAATGAAGGAACGAATGAAGGAGAGGTAAGGCATGAAAGAAGGAAGGAAGGGAGGGAGGGAGGGAGGGAGGAAGGGAGGAAGGGGAGGTAAGGCATGAAAGAAGGAAGGAAGTAAAGAAGGAGAGGAGAGATAAGGCATGAAAGAATGAAGGGGAGGTAAGGCATGAAAGAATGAAGGAAGGGAGGGAGGAGAGAAAAGGCATGAAAGAAGGAAGGAAGGAAGGAAGGAAGGAAGGAAGGAAGGAAGGAAGGAAGGAAGGAAGGACAGGAAGGAGAGGAGAGGTAAGGCATGAAAGAATGAGGGAGGTAGTATGGAAGGAAGGAAGGGAGGGAGGGAGGGAGGGAGGGAGGGAGGAAGGAAGGGAGGGAGGAAGGTAGTAGAGGTAAGGCATGAAAGAATGAGGGAGGGCGGATGGAAGGAAGGAAGGAAGTAGAGGTAAGGCATGAAAGAATGAGGGAGGTAGGAAGGAAGGAAGGGAGGGAGGGAGGGAGGAAGGAAGGGAGGAAGGAAGGGAGGGAGGAAACAAGGAAGGGAGGAAGGAAGGAGAGGTAAGGCATGAAAGAATGAGGGAGGGCGGATGGAAGGAAGGAAGGAAGTAGAGGTAAGGCATGAAAGAATGAGGGAGGTAGGAAGGAAGGAAGGGAGGGAGGGAGGGAGGAAGGAAAGGAGGAAGGAAGGGAGGGAGGAAAGAAGGAAGGGAGGAAGAAGAGGTAAGGCATGAAAGAAGGAAGGAGAGGTAAGGCATGAAAGAAGGAAGGAAGTGAGGGAGGAGAGAAAAGGCATGAAGGAAGGAAGGAAGGAAGGAAGGAAGGAAGGAAGGAAGGAAGGAGCGGAGAGGTAAGGCATGAAAGAAGGACCGAAGGAAGGAAGGACAGGAAGGAGAGGAGAGGTAAGGCATGAAAGAAGGTAGGTTGCTAGGAAGGAAGGAAGGAAGGAAGGAAGGAAGGAAGGAAGGAAGGAAGGAGAGGTAAGGCATGAAAGAAAGAAGGAAGGAAGGAAGGACAGGAAAGGCATGAAAGAATGAAGGAACGAATGAAGGAGAGGTAAGGCATGAAAGAAGGAAGGAAGGGAGGGAGGGAGGGAGGGAGGAAGGGAGGAAGGGGAGGTAAGGCATGAAAGAAGGAAGGAAGTAAAGAAGGAGAGGAGAGATAAGGCATGAAAGAAGGAAGGAAAGGTAAGGCATGAAAGAATGAAGGAAGGAAGGAAGGACAGGAAAGGCATGAAAGAATGAAGGGGAGGTAAGTCATGAAAGAAGGAAGGAAGGAAGGAAGGAGAGGAGCCTAGAGGTAAGGCATGAAAGAAAGAAGGAAGGAAGGAAGGACAGGAAAGGCATGAAAGAATGAAGGAACGAATGAAGGAGAGGTAAGGCATGAAAGAAGGAAGGAAGGAAGGAAGGAAGGAGGAAGGAGGAAGGGGGAAGGAAGGAAGGAGAGGTAAGGCATGAAAGAAGGAAGGGGAGGTAAGTCATGAAAGAAGGAAGGAAGGAAAGATGGAGAGTAGAGGTAAGGCATGAAAGAAGGAAGCAGAGGTAAGGCATGAAAGAATGAAGGAAGGGAGGGACGAGAGAAAAGGCATGAAAGAATGAGGGAGGGCGGATGGAAGGAAGGAAGGAAGTAGAGGTAAGGCATGAAAGAATGAGGGAGGTAGGAAGGAAGGGAGGGAGGGAGGAAGGAAGGAAAGGAGGAAGGAAGGGAGGGAGGAAAGAAGGAAGGGAGGAAGAAGAGGTAAGGCATGAAAGAAGGAAGGAGAGGTAAGGCATGAAAGAAGGAAGGAAGTGAGGGAGGAGAGAAAAGGCATGAAGGAAGGAAGGAAGGAAGGAAGGAAGGACAGGAAGGAGAGGAGAGGTAAGGCATGAAAGAATGAGGGAGGTAGGATGGAAGGAAGGAAGGGAGGGAGGGAGGGGGAAGGAAGGAAGGGAGGAAGGAGAGGTAAGGCATGAAAGAAGGAAGGGGAGGTAAGTCCTGAAGAAGGAAGGAAAGAAAGAAGGAGAGGAGAGGTAAGGCATGAAAGAATGAAGGGGAGGTAAGGCATGAAAGAATGAAGGAAGGGAGGGAGGAGAGAAAAGGCATGAAAGAAGGAAGGAAGGGAGGGAGGGAGGGAGGGAGGAAGGGAGGAAGGGGAGGTAAGGCATGAAAGAAGGAAGGAAGTAAAGAAGGAGAGGAGAGATAAGGCATGAAAGAATGAAGGGGAGGTAAGGCATGAAAGAATGAAGGAAGGGAGGGAGGAGAGAAAAGGCATGAAAGAAGGAAGGAAGGAAGGAAGGAAGGAAGGAAGGACAGGAAGGAGAGGAGAGGTAAGGCATGAAAGAATGAGGGAGGTAGTATGGAAAGAAGGAAGGGAGGGAGGGAGGGAGGAAGGAAGGGAGGGAGGAAGGTAGTAGAGATAAGGCATGAAAGAATGAGGGAGGGCGGATGGAAGGAAGGAAGGAAGTAGAGGTAAGGCATGAAAGAATGAGGGAGGTAGGAAGGAAGGGAGGGAGGGAGGGAGGAAGGAAGGGAGGAAGGAAGGGAGGGAGGAAACAAGAAAGGGAGGAAGGAAGGAGAGGTAAGGCATGAAAGAATGAGGGAGGGCGGATGGAAGGAAGGAAGGAAGTAGAGGTAAGGCATGAAAGAATGAGGGAGGTAGGAAGGAAGGAAGGGAGGGAGGGAGGGAGGAAGGAAAGGAGGAAGGAAGGGAGGGAGGAAAGAAGGAAGGGAGGAAGAAGAGGTAAGGCATGAAAGAAGGAAGGAGAGGTAAGGCATGAAAGAAGGAAGGAAGTGAGGGAGGAGAGAAAAGGCATGAAGGAAGGAAGGAAGGAAGGAAGGAAGGAAGGAAGGAAGGAAGGAAGGAAGGAGCGGAGAGGTAAGGCATGAAAGAAGGACCGAAGGAAGGAAGGACAGGAAGGAGAGGAGAGGTAAGGCATGAAAGAAGGTAGGTTGCTAGGAAGGAAGGAAGGAAGGAAGGAAGGAAGGAAGGAAGGAAGGAAGGAGAGGTAAGGCATGAAAGAAAGAAGGAAGGAAGGAAGGACAGGAAAGGCATGAAAGAATGAAGGAACGAATGAAGGAGAGGTAAGGCATGAAAGAAGGAAGGGAGGGAGGGAGGGAGGGAGGGAGGAAGGGAGGAAGGGGAGGTAAGGCATGAAAGAAGGAAGGAAGTAAAGAAGGAGAGGAGAGATAAGGCATGAAAGAAGGAAGGAGAGGTAAGGCATGAAAGAATGAAGGAAGGAAGGAAGGACAGGAAAGGCATGAAAGAATGAAGGGGAGGTAAGTCATGAAAGAAGGAAGGAAGGAAGGAAGGAGAGGAGACTAGAGGTAAGGCATGAAAGAAAGAAGGAAGGAAGGAAGGACAGGAAAGGCATGAAAGAATGAAGGAACGAATGAAGGAGAGGTAAGGCATGAAAGAAGGATGGAAGGAAGGAAGGGAGGGAGGGAGGGAGGGGGAAGGAAGGAAGGGAGGAAGGAGAGGTAAGGCATGAAAGAAGGAAGGGGAGGTAAGTCCTGAAGAAGGAAGGAAAGACAGAAGGAGAGGAGAGGTAAGGCATGAAAGAAGGAAGGAGAGGTAAGGCATGAAAGATTGAAGGAAGGGAGGGAGGAGAGAAAAGGCATGAAAGAAGGAAGGAAGGAAGGAAGGAAGGAAGGAAGGAAGGAAGGAAGGACAGGAAGGAGAGGAGAGGTAAGGCATGAAAGAATGAGGGAGGTAGTATGGAAGGAAGGGAGGGAGGGAGGGAGGGAGGGAGGAAGGAAGGGGGGGAGGAAGGGGAGGTAAGGCATGAAAGAAGGAAGGGGAGGTAAGTCCTGAAAGAAGGAAGGAAGGAAAGAAGGAGAGGAGAGGTAAGGCATGAAAGAAGGAAGGAGAGGTAAGGCATGAAAGATTGAAGGAAGGGAGGGAGGAGAGAAAAGGCATGAAAGAAGGAAGGAAGGAAGGAAGGAAGGAAGGAAGGAAGGAAGGACAGGAAGGAGAGGAGAGGTAAGGCATGAAAGAATGAGGGAGGTAGTATGGAAGGAAGGAAGGGAGGGAGGGAGGGAGGGAGGGAGGGAGGAAGGAAGGAAGGGAGGGAGGAAGGGGAGGTAAGGCATGAAAGAAGGAAGGAGAGGTAAGGCATGAAAGATTGAAGGAAGGGAGGGAGGAGAGAAAAGGCATGAAGGAAGGAAGGAAGGAAGGAAGGAAGGAAGGAAGGAAGGAAGGAATAAAGGAGCAAAGAGGTAAGGTATGAAAGAAGGAAGGAAGGAAGGAGAGAAGGAAGGAAGGAAGGAAGGAAGGAAGGAAGGAAGGAAGGAAGGAAGGAGAGGTAAGGCATGGCGAGGTAAGTCATGAAAGAATGAAGTTGATGTAAGTCATGAAAGAATGAAGGAATGGAGGAAGGAGAGGTAAGGCATGGAAGAAGGAAGGGGAGGTAAATCATGAAAGAAGGAAGGAAGGAAGGAGCGGAGAGGTAAGTCATGAAAGAAGGAAGGAAGGAAGGAAGGAAGGAAGGACAGGAAAGGCATGAAAGAATGAAGGGGAGGTAAGTAATGAAAGAAGGAAGGAAGAATGGAAGGAAGGAGAGGAGAGGTATGGCATGAAAGAAAGAAGGAAAGAAGGAAGGAGAGGTAAGGAATTAAAGAAGGAAGGGAGGGAGGGAGGAAGGAAGGAAGGAAGGAGAGGTAAGGCATGAAAGAAGGAAGGAAGGAGAGGTTAGGCAGGAAAGAAGGAAGGGGAGGATAGGCATCACAGAAGGAAGAAAAGTTAAGGCATGAAAGAATGAAGGAAGGGAGGGAAGAGAGGAAAGGCATGAAAGAAGGAAGGAAGGAAGGAAGAAAGGAAGGAAGGAGGAAGGAAGGAAGGAAGGAAGGAAGGAAGGAAGGAAGGAAGGAAGGTAGTAGAGGTAAGGCATGAAAGAATGAGGGAGGGCGGATGGAAGGAAGGATGGAAGTAGAGGTAAGGCATGAAAGAATGAGGGAGGTAGGAAGGAAGGAAGGGAGGGAGGGAGGGAGGAAGGAAGGGAGGAAGGAAGGGAGGGAGGAAAGAAGGAAGGGAGGAAGGAAGGAGAGGTAAGGCATGAAAGAATGAAGGAAGGCAGGGAAGAGAGGAAAGGCATGAAAGAAGGAAGGAAGGAAGGAAGGAAGGAAGGAAGGAAGGAAGGAAGGAAGGAAGGAAGGAAGGAAGGTAGTAGAGGTAAGGCAGGAAAGAAGGAAGGGGAGGTAAGGCATGAGAGAAGGAAGGAAGTGAGGGAGGAGAGAAAAGGCATGAAGGAAGGAAGGAAGGACAGGAAGGAGAGGAGAGGTAAGGCATGAAAGAAGGTAGGAAGGAAGGAAGGAAGGATAGAAGGAAGGAAGGAAGGAAGGAAGGAAGGAAGGAAGGAAGGAAGGAAGGACAGGAAGGAGAGGAGAGGTAAGGCATGAAAGAAGGTAGGAAGGAAGGAAGGAAGGATAGAAGGAAGGAGGAAGGAAGAAAAGAAGGAAGGAAGGAAGGAAGGAAGGAAGGAAGGAAGGAGAGGTAAGGCATGAAACAATGAGGAGGGAGGATGGAAGGAAGGAAGGAAGTAGAGGTAAGGCATGAAAGAATGAGGGAGGTAGGATAGAAGGAAGGGAGGAAGGAAGGGAGGAAGAAAGGAGAGGTAAGGCATGAAAGAATGAAGGGGAGGTAAGTAATGAAAGAAGGAAGGAAGAATGGAAGGAAGGAGAGGAGAGGTATGGCATGAAAGAAAGAAGGAAGGAAGGAGAGGTAAGGAATTACAGAAGGAAGGGAGGGAGGGAGGAAGGAAGGAAGGGAGGAGAGGTAAGGCATGAAAGAAGGAAGGAAGGAGAGGTTAGGCAGGAAAGAAGGAAGGAAGGGAGGGAAGAGAGGAAAGGCATGAAAGAAGGAAGGAAGGAAGGAAGGAAGGAGAGGTAAGGCATGAAAGAAGGAAGGAAGGAAGGAAGGAAGGAAGGAAGGAGGAAGGAGGAAGGGGGAAGGAAGGAAGGAGAGGTAAGGCATGAAAGAAGGAAGGGGAGGTAAGTCATGAAAGAAGGAAGGAAGGAAAAATGGAGAGTAGAGGTAAGGCATGAAAGAAGGAAGCAGAGGTAAGGCATGAAAGAATGAAGGAAGGGAGGGAGGAGAGAAAAGGCATGAAGGAAGGAAGGAAGGAAGGAAGGAAGGAAGGAAGGAAGGAAGGAGCCGAGAGGTAAGGCATGAAAGAAGGAAGGAAGGAAGGAAAGAAGGAAGGAAGGAAGGAAGGAAGGAAGGAAGGACAGGAAGGAGAGGAGAGGTAAGGCATGAAAGAAAGAAGGAAGGAAGGAAGGACAGGAAAGGCATGAAAGAATGAAGGAACGAATGAAGGAGAGGTAAATCATGAAAGAAGGAAGGAAGGAAGGAAGGAGGAATGAATGAATGAATGAATGAATGAAGGAAGGAAGGAAGGAAGGAAGGAAGGAATGAAGGAAGGAAGGAGAGGTAAGGCATGAAAGAAAGAAGGAAGGAAGGACAGGAAAGGCATGAAAGAATGAAGGAACGAATGAAGGAGAGGTAAGGCATGAAAGAAGGAAGGAATGGAGGGAGGGAGGGAGGAAGGGAGGAAGGGAGGAAGGGGAGGTAAGGCATGAAAGAAGGAAGGAAGTAAAGAAGGAGGGAGAGGAGAGATAAGGCATGAAAGAAGGAAGGAGAGGTAAGGCATGAAAGAATGAAGGAAGGAAGGAAGGACAGGAAAGGCATGAAAGAATGAAGGGGAGGTAAGTCATGAAAGAAGGAAGGAAGGAAGGAAGGAGAGGAAAGGCATGAAAGAAGGAAGGAAGGAAGGAAGGAGGAAGGAGGAAGGAATGAAGGAAGGAAGGAGAGGTAAGGCATGAAAGAAAGAAGGAAGGAAGGAAGGACAGGAAAGGCATGAAAGAAGGAAGGAAGGAAGGAGGAAGGAGGAAGGGGGAAGGAAGGAAGGAGAGGTAAGGCATGAAAGAAGGAAGGAGAGGTAAGGCATGAAGGAAGGAAGGAAGGAAGGAAGGAAGGAAGGAAGGAAGGAAGGAAGGAAGGACAGGAAGGAGAGGAGAGGTAAGGCATGAAAGAAAGAAGGAAGGAAGGAAGGAAGGAAGGACAGGAAAGGCATGAAAGAATGAAGGAACGAATGAAGGAGAGGTAAGGCATGAAAGAAGGAAGGAAGTAAAGAAGGAGAGGAGAGATAAGGCATGAAAGAAGGAAGGAGAGGTAAGGCATGAAAGAATGAAGGAAGGAAGGAAGGAGAGGAGAGCTAAGGCATGAAAGAAGGAAGGAGAGGTAAGGCATGAAAGAATGAAAGAAGGAAGGAAGGACAGGAAAGGCATGAAAGAATGAAGGGGAGGTAAGTCATGAAAGAAGGAAGGAAGGAAGGAAGGAGAGGAGACTAGAGGTAAGGCATGAAAGAAAGAAGGAAGGAAGGAAGGACAGGAAAGGCATGAAAGAATGAAGGAACGAATGAAGGAGAGGTAAGGCATGAAAGAAGGAAGGAAGGAAGGAAGGAAGGAGGAAGGAGGAAGGGGGAAGGAAGGAAGGAGAGGTAAGGCATGAAAGAAGGAAGGGGAGGTAAGTCATGAAAGAAGGAAGGAAGGAAAGATGGAGAGTAGAGGTAAGGCATGAAAGAAGGTAGCAGAGGTAAGGCATGAAAGAATGAAGGAAGGGAGGGAGGAGAGAAAAGGCATGAAAGAATGAGGGAGGGCGGATGGAAGGAAGGAAGTAGAGGTAAGGCATGAAAGAATGAGGGAGGTAGGAAGGAAGGAAGGAGAGGAGAGGTAAGGCATGAAAGAAGGTAGGAAGGAAGGAAGGAAGGATAGAAGGAAGGAAGGAAGGAAGGAAGGAAGGAAGGAAGGAAGGAAGGAAGGAAGGAAGGACAGGAAGGAGAGGAGAGGTAAGGCATGAAAGAAGGTAGGAAGGAAGGAAGGATAGAAGGAAGGAGGAAGGAAGAAAAGAAGGAAGGAAGGAAGGAAGGAAGGAAGGAGAGGTAAGGCATGAAAGAATGAGGAGGGAGGATGGAAGGAAGGAAGGAAGTAGAGGTAAGGCATGAAAGAATGAGGGAGGTAGGATAGAAGGAAGGGAGGAAGGGAGGGAGGAAGAAAGGAGAGGTAAGGCATGAAAGAATGAAGGGGAGGTAAGTAATGAAAGAAGGAAGGAAGAATGGAAGGAAGGAGAGGAGAGGTATGGCATGAAAGAAAGAAGGAAGGAAGGAGAGGTAAGGAATTACAGAAGGAAGGGAGGGAGGGAGGAAGGAAGGAAGGGAGGAGAGGTAAGGCATGAAAGAAGGAAGGAAGGAGAGGTTAGGCAGGAAAGAAGGAAGGAAGGGAGGGAAGAGAGGAAAGGCATGAAAGAAGGAAGGAAGGAAGGAAGGAAGGAAGGAGAGGTAAGGCATGAAAGAAGGAAGGAAGGAAGGAAGGAAGGAAGGAAGGAAGGAAGGAGGAAGGAGGAAGGGGGAAGGAAGGAAGGAGAGGTAAGGCATGAAAGAAGGAAGGGGAGGTAAGTCATGAAAGAAGGAAGGAAGGAAAAATGGAGAGTAGAGGTAAGGCATGAAAGAAGGAAGCAGAGGTAAGGCATGAAAGAATGAAGGAAGGGAGGGAGGAGAGAAAAGGCATGAAGGAAGGAAGGAAGGAAGGAAGGAAGGAAGGAAGGAAGGAAGGAAGGAGCCGAGAGGTAAGGCATGAAAGAAGGAAGGAAGGAAGGAAAGAAGGAAGGAAGGAAGGAAGGAAGGAAGGAAGGAATGAAGGAAGGAAGGACAGGAAGGAGAGGAGAGGTAAGGCATGAAAGAAAGAAGGAAGGAAGGAAGGACAGGAAAGGCATGAAAGAATGAAGGAACGAATGAAGGAGAGGTAAGGCATGAAAGAAGGAAGGAAGGAAGGAAGGAGGAATGAATGAATGAAGGAAGGAAGGAAGGAAGGAAGGAAGGAATGAAGGAAGGAAGGAGAGGTAAGGCATGAAAGAAAGAAGGAAGGAAGGACAGGAAAGGCATGAAAGAATGAAGGAACGAATGAAGGAGAGGTAAGGCATGAAAGAAGGAAGGAATGGAGGGAGGGAGGGAGGAAGGGAGGAAGGGAGGAAGGGGAGGTAAGGCATGAAAGAAGGAAGGAAGTAAAGAAGGAGGGAGAGGAGAGATAAGGCATGAAAGAAGGAAGGAGAGGTAAGGCATGAAAGAATGAAGGAAGGAAGGAAGGAGAGGAGAGATAAGGCATGAAAGAAGGAAGGAGAGGTAAGGCATGAAAGAATGAAGGAACGAATGAAGGAGAGGTAAGGCATGAAAGAAGGAAGGAAGTAAAGAAGGAGAGGAGAGATAAGGCATGAAAGAAGGAAGGAGAGGTAAGGCATGAAAGAATGAAGGAAGGAAGGAAGGAGAGGAGAGCTAAGGCATGAAAGAAGGAAGGAGAGGTAAGGCATGAAAGAATGAAAGAAGGAAGGAAGGACAGGAAAGGCATGAAAGAATGAAGGGGAGGTAAGTCATGAAAGAAGGAAGGAAGGAAGGAAGGAGAGGAGACTAGAGGTAAGGCATGAAAGAAAGAAGGAAGGAAGGAAGGACAGGAAAGGCATGAAAGAATGAAGGAACGAATGAAGGAGAGGTAAGGCATGAAAGAAGGAAGGAAGGAAGGAAGGAAGGAGGAAGGAGGAAGGGGGAAGGAAGGAAGGAGAGGTAAGGCATGAAAGAAGGAAGGGGAGGTAAGTCATGAAAGAAGGAAGGAAGGAAAGATGGAGAGTAGAGGTAAGGCATGAAAGAAGGTAGCAGAGGTAAGGCATGAAAGAATGAAGGAAGGGAGGGAGGAGAGAAAAGGCATGAAAGAATGAGGGAGGGCGGATGGAAGGAAGGAAGTAGAGGTAAGGCATGAAAGAATGAGGGAGGTAGGAAGGAAGGAAGGAGAGGAGAGGTAAGGCATGAAAGAAGGTAGGAAGGAAGGAAGGAAGGATAGAAGGAAGGAAGGAAGGAAGGAAGGAAGGAAGGAAGGAAGGAAGGAAGGAAGGACAGGAAGGAGAGGAGAGGTAAGGCATGAAAGAAGGTAGGAAGGAAGGAAGGATAGAAGGAAGGAGGAAGGAAGAAAAGAAGGAAGGAAGGAAGGAAGGAAGGAAGGAGAGGTAAGGCATGAAAGAATGAGGAGGGAGGATGGAAGGAAGGAAGGAAGTAGAGGTAAGGCATGAAAGAATGAGGGAGGTAGGATAGAAGGAAGGGAGGAAGGAAGGGAGGAAGAAAGGAGAGGTAAGGCATGAAAGAATGAAGGGGAGGTAAGTAATGAAAGAAGGAAGGAAGAATGGAAGGAAGGAGAGGAGAGGTATGGCATGAAAGAAAGAAGGAAGGAAGGAGAGGTAAGGAATTACAGAAGGAAGGGAGGGAGGGAGGAAGGAAGGAAGGGAGGAGAGGTAAGGCATGAAAGAAGGAAGGAAGGAGAGGTTAGGCAGGAAAGAAGGAAGGAAGGGAGGGAAGAGAGGAAAGGCATGAAAGAAGGAAGGAAGGAAGGAAGGAAGGAAGGAGAGGTAAGGCATGAAAGAAGGAAGGAAGGAAGGAAGGAAGGAAGGAAGGAAGGAGGAAGGAGGAAGGGGGAAGGAAGGAAGGAGAGGTAAGGCATGAAAGAAGGAAGGGGAGGTAAGTCATGAAAGAAGGAAGGAAGGAAAAATGGAGAGTAGAGGTAAGGCATGAAAGAAGGAAGCAGAGGTAAGGCATGAAAGATTGAAGGAAGGGAGGGAGGAGAGAAAAGGCATGAAAGAAGGAAGGAAGGAAGGAAGGAAGGAAGGAAGGAAGGAAGGACAGGAAGGAGAGGAGAGGTAAGGCATGAAAGAATGAGGGAGGTAGTATGGAAGGAAGGAAGGGAGGGAGGGAGGGAGGGAGGGAGGGAGGAAGGAAGGAAGGGAGGGAGGAAGGGGAGGTAAGGCATGAAAGAAGGAAGGAGAGGTAAGGCATGAAAGATTGAAGGAAGGGAGGGAGGAGAGAAAAGGCATGAAGGAAGGAAGGAAGGAAGGAAGGAAGGAAGGAAGGAAGGAAGGAATAAAGGAGCAAAGAGGTAAGGTATGAAAGAAGGAAGGAAGGAAGGAGAGAAGGAAGGAAGGAAGGAAGGAAGGAAGGAAGGAAGGAAGGAAGGAAGGAGAGGTAAGGCATGGCGAGGTAAGTCATGAAAGAATGAAGTTGATGTAAGTCATGAAAGAATGAAGGAATGGAGGAAGGAGAGGTAAGGCATGGAAGAAGGAAGGGGAGGTAAATCATGAAAGAAGGAAGGAAGGAAGGAGCGGAGAGGTAAGTCATGAAAGAAGGAAGGAAGGAAGGAAGGAAGGAAGGACAGGAAAGGCATGAAAGAATGAAGGGGAGGTAAGTAATGAAAGAAGGAAGGAAGAATGGAAGGAAGGAGAGGAGAGGTATGGCATGAAAGAAAGAAGGAAAGAAGGAAGGAGAGGTAAGGAATTAAAGAAGGAAGGGAGGGAGGGAGGAAGGAAGGAAGGAAGGAGAGGTAAGGCATGAAAGAAGGAAGGAAGGAGAGGTTAGGCAGGAAAGAAGGAAGGGGAGGATAGGCATCACAGAAGGAAGAAAAGTTAAGGCATGAAAGAATGAAGGAAGGGAGGGAAGAGAGGAAAGGCATGAAAGAAGGAAGGAAGGAAGGAAGAAAGGAAGGAAGGAGGAAGGAAGGAAGGAAGGAAGGAAGGAAGGAAGGAAGGAAGGAAGGTAGTAGAGGTAAGGCATGAAAGAATGAGGGAGGGCGGATGGAAGGAAGGATGGAAGTAGAGGTAAGGCATGAAAGAATGAGGGAGGTAGGAAGGAAGGAAGGGAGGGAGGGAGGGAGGAAGGAAGGGAGGAAGGAAGGGAGGGAGGAAGGGAGGGAGGAAAGAAGGAAGGGAGGAAGGAAGGAGAGGTAAGGCATGAAAGAATGAAGGAAGGCAGGGAAGAGAGGAAAGGCATGAAAGAAGGAAGGAAGGAAGGAAGGAAGGAAGGAAGGAAGGAAGGAAGGAAGGAAGGAAGGAAGGAAGGTAGTAGAGGTAAGGCAGGAAAGAAGGAAGGGGAGGTAAGGCATGAGAGAAGGAAGGAAGTGAGGGAGGAGAGAAAAGGCATGAAGGAAGGAAGGAAGGACAGGAAGGAGAGGAGAGGTAAGGCATGAAAGAAGGTAGGAAGGAAGGAAGGAAGGATAGAAGGAAGGAAGGAAGGAAGGAAGGAAGGAAGGAAGGAAGGAAGGAAGGACAGGAAGGAGAGGAGAGGTAAGGCATGAAAGAAGGTAGGAAGGAAGGAAGGAAGGATAGAAGGAAGGAGGAAGGAAGAAAAGAAGGAAGGAAGGAAGGAAGGAAGGAAGGAAGGAAGGAGAGGTAAGGCATGAAACAATGAGGAGGGAGGATGGAAGGAAGGAAGGAAGTAGAGGTAAGGCATGAAAGAATGAGGGAGGTAGGATAGAAGGAAGGGAGGAAGGAAGGGAGGAAGAAAGGAGAGGTAAGGCATGAAAGAATGAAGGGGAGGTAAGTAATGAAAGAAGGAAGGAAGAATGGAAGGAAGGAGAGGAGAGGTATGGCATGAAAGAAAGAAGGAAGGAAGGAGAGGTAAGGAATTACAGAAGGAAGGGAGGGAGGGAGGAAGGAAGGAAGGGAGGAGAGGTAAGGCATGAAAGAAGGAAGGAAGGAGAGGTTAGGCAGGAAAGAAGGAAGGAAGGGAGGGAAGAGAGGAAAGGCATGAAAGAAGGAAGGAAGGAAGGAAGGAAGGAGAGGTAAGGCATGAAAGAAGGAAGGAAGGAAGGAAGGAAGGAAGGAAGGAGGAAGGAGGAAGGGGGAAGGAAGGAAGGAGAGGTAAGGCATGAAAGAAGGAAGGGGAGGTAAGTCATGAAAGAAGGAAGGAAGGAAAAATGGAGAGTAGAGGTAAGGCATGAAAGAAGGAAGCAGAGGTAAGGCATGAAAGAATGAAGGAAGGGAGGGAGGAGAGAAAAGGCATGAAGGAAGGAAGGAAGGAAGGAAGGAAGGAAGGAAGGAAGGAAGGAGCCGAGAGGTAAGGCATGAAAGAAGGAAGGAAGGAAGGAAAGAAGGAAGGAAGGAAGGAAGGAAGGAAGGAAGGACAGGAAGGAGAGGAGAGGTAAGGCATGAAAGAAAGAAGGAAGGAAGGAAGGACAGGAAAGGCATGAAAGAATGAAGGAACGAATGAAGGAGAGGTAAATCATGAAAGAAGGAAGGAAGGAAGGAAGGAGGAATGAATGAATGAATGAATGAATGAAGGAAGGAAGGAAGGAAGGAAGGAAGGAATGAAGGAAGGAAGGAGAGGTAAGGCATGAAAGAAAGAAGGAAGGAAGGACAGGAAAGGCATGAAAGAATGAAGGAACGAATGAAGGAGAGGTAAGGCATGAAAGAAGGAAGGAATGGAGGGAGGGAGGGAGGAAGGGAGGAAGGGAGGAAGGGGAGGTAAGGCATGAAAGAAGGAAGGAAGTAAAGAAGGAGGGAGAGGAGAGATAAGGCATGAAAGAAGGAAGGAGAGGTAAGGCATGAAAGAATGAAGGAAGGAAGGAAGGACAGGAAAGGCATGAAAGAATGAAGGGGAGGTAAGTCATGAAAGAAGGAAGGAAGGAAGGAAGGAGAGGAAAGGCATGAAAGAAGGAAGGAAGGAAGGAAGGAGGAAGGAGGAAGGAATGAAGGAAGGAAGGAGAGGTAAGGCATGAAAGAAAGAAGGAAGGAAGGAAGGACAGGAAAGGCATGAAAGAAGGAAGGAAGGAAGGAGGAAGGAGGAAGGGGGAAGGAAGGAAGGAGAGGTAAGGCATGAAAGAAGGAAGGAGAGGTAAGGCATGAAGGAAGGAAGGAAGGAAGGAAGGAAGGAAGGAAGGAAGGAAGGAAGGAAGGACAGGAAGGAGAGGAGAGGTAAGGCATGAAAGAAAGAAGGAAGGAAGGAAGGAAGGAAGGACAGGAAAGGCATGAAAGAATGAAGGAACGAATGAAGGAGAGGTAAGGCATGAAAGAAGGAAGGAAGTAAAGAAGGAGAGGAGAGATAAGGCATGAAAGAAGGAAGGAGAGGTAAGGCATGAAAGAATGAAGGAAGGAAGGAAGGAGAGGAGAGCTAAGGCATGAAAGAAGGAAGGAGAGGTAAGGCATGAAAGAATGAAAGAAGGAAGGAAGGACAGGAAAGGCATGAAAGAATGAAGGGGAGGTAAGTCATGAAAGAAGGAAGGAAGGAAGGAAGGAGAGGAGACTAGAGGTAAGGCATGAAAGAAAGAAGGAAGGAAGGAAGGACAGGAAAGGCATGAAAGAATGAAGGAACGAATGAAGGAGAGGTAAGGCATGAAAGAAGGAAGGAAGGAAGGAAGGAAGGAGGAAGGAGGAAGGGGGAAGGAAGGAAGGAGAGGTAAGGCATGAAAGAAGGAAGGGGAGGTAAGTCATGAAAGAAGGAAGGAAGGAAAGATGGAGAGTAGAGGTAAGGCATGAAAGAAGGTAGCAGAGGTAAGGCATGAAAGAATGAAGGAAGGGAGGGAGGAGAGAAAAGGCATGAAAGAATGAGGGAGGGCGGATGGAAGGAAGGAAGTAGAGGTAAGGCATGAAAGAATGAGGGAGGTAGGAAGGAAGGAAGGAGAGGAGAGGTAAGGCATGAAAGAAGGTAGGAAGGAAGGAAGGAAGGATAGAAGGAAGGAAGGAAGGAAGGAAGGAAGGAAGGAAGGAAGGAAGGAAGGAAGGAAGGAAGGACAGGAAGGAGAGGAGAGGTAAGGCATGAAAGAAGGTAGGAAGGAAGGAAGGATAGAAGGAAGGAGGAAGGAAGAAAAGAAGGAAGGAAGGAAGGAAGGAAGGAAGGAGAGGTAAGGCATGAAAGAATGAGGAGGGAGGATGGAAGGAAGGAAGGAAGTAGAGGTAAGGCATGAAAGAATGAGGGAGGTAGGATAGAAGGAAGGGAGGAAGGGAGGGAGGAAGAAAGGAGAGGTAAGGCATGAAAGAATGAAGGGGAGGTAAGTAATGAAAGAAGGAAGGAAGAATGGAAGGAAGGAGAGGAGAGGTATGGCATGAAAGAAAGAAGGAAGGAAGGAGAGGTAAGGAATTACAGAAGGAAGGGAGGGAGGGAGGAAGGAAGGAAGGGAGGAGAGGTAAGGCATGAAAGAAGGAAGGAAGGAGAGGTTAGGCAGGAAAGAAGGAAGGAAGGGAGGGAAGAGAGGAAAGGCATGAAAGAAGGAAGGAAGGAAGGAAGGAAGGAAGGAGAGGTAAGGCATGAAAGAAGGAAGGAAGGAAGGAAGGAAGGAAGGAAGGAAGGAAGGAGGAAGGAGGAAGGGGGAAGGAAGGAAGGAGAGGTAAGGCATGAAAGAAGGAAGGGGAGGTAAGTCATGAAAGAAGGAAGGAAGGAAAAATGGAGAGTAGAGGTAAGGCATGAAAGAAGGAAGCAGAGGTAAGGCATGAAAGAATGAAGGAAGGGAGGGAGGAGAGAAAAGGCATGAAGGAAGGAAGGAAGGAAGGAAGGAAGGAAGGAAGGAAGGAAGGAAGGAGCCGAGAGGTAAGGCATGAAAGAAGGAAGGAAGGAAGGAAAGAAGGAAGGAAGGAAGGAAGGAAGGAAGGAAGGAATGAAGGAAGGAAGGACAGGAAGGAGAGGAGAGGTAAGGCATGAAAGAAAGAAGGAAGGAAGGAAGGACAGGAAAGGCATGAAAGAATGAAGGAACGAATGAAGGAGAGGTAAGGCATGAAAGAAGGAAGGAAGGAAGGAAGGAGGAATGAATGAATGAAGGAAGGAAGGAAGGAAGGAAGGAAGGAATGAAGGAAGGAAGGAGAGGTAAGGCATGAAAGAAAGAAGGAAGGAAGGACAGGAAAGGCATGAAAGAATGAAGGAACGAATGAAGGAGAGGTAAGGCATGAAAGAAGGAAGGAATGGAGGGAGGGAGGGAGGAAGGGAGGAAGGGAGGAAGGGGAGGTAAGGCATGAAAGAAGGAAGGAAGTAAAGAAGGAGGGAGAGGAGAGATAAGGCATGAAAGAAGGAAGGAGAGGTAAGGCATGAAAGAATGAAGGAAGGAAGGAAGGAGAGGAGAGATAAGGCATGAAAGAAGGAAGGAGAGGTAAGGCATGAAAGAATGAAGGAACGAATGAAGGAGAGGTAAGGCATGAAAGAAGGAAGGAAGTAAAGAAGGAGAGGAGAGATAAGGCATGAAAGAAGGAAGGAGAGGTAAGGCATGAAAGAATGAAGGAAGGAAGGAAGGAGAGGAGAGCTAAGGCATGAAAGAAGGAAGGAGAGGTAAGGCATGAAAGAATGAAAGAAGGAAGGAAGGACAGGAAAGGCATGAAAGAATGAAGGGGAGGTAAGTCATGAAAGAAGGAAGGAAGGAAGGAAGGAGAGGAGACTAGAGGTAAGGCATGAAAGAAAGAAGGAAGGAAGGAAGGACAGGAAAGGCATGAAAGAATGAAGGAACGAATGAAGGAGAGGTAAGGCATGAAAGAAGGAAGGAAGGAAGGAAGGAAGGAGGAAGGAGGAAGGGGGAAGGAAGGAAGGAGAGGTAAGGCATGAAAGAAGGAAGGGGAGGTAAGTCATGAAAGAAGGAAGGAAGGAAAGATGGAGAGTAGAGGTAAGGCATGAAAGAAGGTAGCAGAGGTAAGGCATGAAAGAATGAAGGAAGGGAGGGAGGAGAGAAAAGGCATGAAAGAATGAGGGAGGGCGGATGGAAGGAAGGAAGTAGAGGTAAGGCATGAAAGAATGAGGGAGGTAGGAAGGAAGGAAGGAGAGGAGAGGTAAGGCATGAAAGAAGGTAGGAAGGAAGGAAGGAAGGATAGAAGGAAGGAAGGAAGGAAGGAAGGAAGGAAGGAAGGAAGGAAGGAAGGAAGGACAGGAAGGAGAGGAGAGGTAAGGCATGAAAGAAGGTAGGAAGGAAGGAAGGATAGAAGGAAGGAGGAAGGAAGAAAAGAAGGAAGGAAGGAAGGAAGGAAGGAAGGAGAGGTAAGGCATGAAAGAATGAGGAGGGAGGATGGAAGGAAGGAAGGAAGTAGAGGTAAGGCATGAAAGAATGAGGGAGGTAGGATAGAAGGAAGGGAGGAAGGAAGGGAGGAAGAAAGGAGAGGTAAGGCATGAAAGAATGAAGGGGAGGTAAGTAATGAAAGAAGGAAGGAAGAATGGAAGGAAGGAGAGGAGAGGTATGGCATGAAAGAAAGAAGGAAGGAAGGAGAGGTAAGGAATTACAGAAGGAAGGGAGGGAGGGAGGAAGGAAGGAAGGGAGGAGAGGTAAGGCATGAAAGAAGGAAGGAAGGAGAGGTTAGGCAGGAAAGAAGGAAGGAAGGGAGGGAAGAGAGGAAAGGCATGAAAGAAGGAAGGAAGGAAGGAAGGAAGGAAGGAGAGGTAAGGCATGAAAGAAGGAAGGAAGGAAGGAAGGAAGGAAGGAAGGAAGGAGGAAGGAGGAAGGGGGAAGGAAGGAAGGAGAGGTAAGGCATGAAAGAAGGAAGGGGAGGTAAGTCATGAAAGAAGGAAGGAAGGAAAAATGGAGAGTAGAGGTAAGGCATGAAAGAAGGAAGCAGAGGTAAGGCATGAAAGAATGAAGGAAGGGAGGGAGGAGAGAAAAGGCATGAAGGAAGGAAGGAAGGAAGGAAGGAAGGAAGGAAGGAAGGAAGGAAGGAAGGAGCCGAGAGGTAAGGCATGAAAGAAGGAAGGAAGGAAGGAAAGAAGGAAGGAAGGAAGGAAGGAAGGAAGGAAGGAATGAAGGAAGGAAGGACAGGAAGGAGAGGAGAGGTAAGGCATGAAAGAAAGAAGGAAGGAAGGAAGGACAGGAAAGGCATGAAAGAATGAAGGAACGAATGAAGGAGAGGTAAGGCATGAAAGAAGGAAGGAAGGAAGGAAGGAGGAATGAATGAATGAAGGAAGGAAGGAAGGAAGGAAGGAAGGAATGAAGGAAGGAAGGAGAGGTAAGGCATGAAAGAAAGAAGGAAGGAAGGACAGGAAAGGCATGAAAGAATGAAGGAACGAATGAAGGAGAGGTAAGGCATGAAAGAAGGAAGGAATGGAGGGAGGGAGGGAGGAAGGGAGGAAGGGAGGAAGGGGAGGTAAGGCATGAAAGAAGGAAGGAAGTAAAGAAGGAGGGAGAGGAGAGATAAGGCATGAAAGAAGGAAGGAGAGGTAAGGCATGAAAGAATGAAGGAAGGAAGGAAGGACAGGAAAGGCATGAAAGAATGAAGGGGAGGTAAGTCATGAAAGAAGGAAGGAAGGAAGGAAGGAGAGGAAAGGCATGAAAGAAGGAAGGAAGGAAGGAAGGAGGAAGGAGGAAGGAATGAAGGAAGGAAGGAGAGGTAAGGCATGAAAGAAAGAAGGAAGGAAGGAAGGACAGGAAAGGCATGAAAGAAGGAAGGAAGGAAGGAGGAAGGAGGAAGGGGGAAGGAAGGAAGGAGAGGTAAGGCATGAAAGAAGGAAGGAGAGGTAAGGCATGAAGGAAGGAAGGAAGGAAGGAAGGAAGGAAGGAAGGAAGGAAGGAAGGACAGGAAGGAGAGGAGAGGTAAGGCATGAAAGAAAGAAGGAAGGAAGGAAGGAAGGAAGGACAGGAAAGGCATGAAAGAATGAAGGAACGAATGAAGGAGAGGTAAGGCATGAAAGAAGGAAGGAAGTAAAGAAGGAGAGGAGAGATAAGGCATGAAAGAAGGAAGGAGAGGTAAGGCATGAAAGAATGAAGGAAGGAAGGAAGGAGAGGAGAGATAAGGCATGAAAGAAGGAAGGAGAGGTAAGGCATGAAAGAATGAAAGAAGGAAGGAAGGACAGGAAAGGCATGAAAGAATGAAGGGGAGGTAAGTCATGAAAGAAGGAAGGAAGGAAGGAAGGAGAGGAGACTAGAGGTAAGGCATGAAAGAAAGAAGGAAGGAAGGAAGGACAGGAAAGGCATGAAAGAATGAAGGAACGAATGAAGGAGAGGTAAGGCATGAAAGAAGGAAGGAAGGAAGGAAGGAAGGAGGAAGGAGGAAGGGGGAAGGAAGGAAGGAGAGGTAAGGCATGAAAGAAGGAAGGGGAGGTAAGTCATGAAAGAAGGAAGGAAGGAAAGATGGAGAGTAGAGGTAAGGCATGAAAGAAGGTAGCAGAGGTAAGGCATGAAAGAATGAAGGAAGGGAGGGAGGAGAGAAAAGGCATGAAAGAATGAGGGAGGGCGGATGGAAGGAAGGAAGTAGAGGTAAGGCATGAAAGAATGAGGGAGGTAGGAAGGAAGGAAGGAGAGGAGAGGTAAGGCATGAAAGAAGGTAGGAAGGAAGGAAGGAAGGATAGAAGGAAGGAAGGAAGGAAGGAAGGAAGGAAGGAAGGACAGGAAGGAGAGGAGAGGTAAGGCATGAAAGAAGGTAGGAAGGAAGGAAGGATAGAAGGAAGGAGGAAGGAAGAAAAGAAGGAAGGAAGGAAGGAAGGAAGGAAGGAGAGGTAAGGCATGAAAGAATGAGGAGGGAGGATGGAAGGAAGGAAGGAAGTAGAGGTAAGGCATGAAAGAATGAGGGAGGTAGGATAGAAGGAAGGGAGGAAGGAAGGGAGGAAGAAAGGAGAGGTAAGGCATGAAAGAATGAAGGGGAGGTAAGTAATGAAAGAAGGAAGGAAGAATGGAAGGAAGGAGAGGAGAGGTATGGCATGAAAGAAAGAAGGAAGGAAGGAGAGGTAAGGAATTACAGAAGGAAGGGAGGGAGGGAGGAAGGAAGGAAGGGAGGAGAGGTAAGGCATGAAAGAAGGAAGGAAGGAGAGGTTAGGCAGGAAAGAAGGAAGGAAGGGAGGGAAGAGAGGAAAGGCATGAAAGAAGGAAGGAAGGAAGGAAGGAAGGAAGGAGAGGTAAGGCATGAAAGAAGGAAGGAAGGAAGGAAGGAAGGGAGGAAGGAGGAAGGAGGAAGGGGGAAGGAAGGAAGGAGAGGTAAGGCATGAAAGAAGGAAGGGGAGGTAAGTCATGAAAGAAGGAAGGAAGGAAAAATGGAGAGTAGAGGTAAGGCATGAAAGAAGGAAGCAGAGGTAAGGCATGAAAGAATGAAGGAAGGGAGGGAGGAGAGAAAAGGCATGAAGGAAGGAAGGAAGGAAGGAAGGAAGGAAGGAAGGAAGGAAGGAAGGAGCCGAGAGGTAAGGCATGAAAGAAGGAAGGAAGGAAGGAAAGAAGGAAGGAAGGAAGGAAGGAAGGAAGGAAGGAAGGACAGGAAAGGCATGAAAGAATGAAGGAACGAATGAAGGAGAGGTAAGGCATGAAAGAAGGAAGGAAGGAAGGAAGGAGGAATGAATGAATGAAGGAAGGAAGGAAGGAAGGAAGGAAGGAAGGAAGGAAGGAATGAAGGAAGGAAGGAGAGGTAAGGCATGAAAGAAAGAAGGAAGGAAGGACAGGAAAGGCATGAAAGAATGAAGGAACGAATGAAGGAGAGGTAAGGCATGAAAGAAGGAAGGAATGGAGGGAGGGAGGGAGGAAGGGAGGAAGGGAGGAAGGGGAGGTAAGGCATGAAAGAAGGAAGGAAGGAAGGAAGGAGGAAGGAGGAAGGAATGAAGGAAGGAAGGAGAGGTAAGGCATGAAAGAAAGAAGGAAGGAAGGAAGGACAGGAAAGGCATGAAAGAAGGAAGGAAGGAAGGAGGAAGGAGGAAGGGGGAAGGAAGGAAGGAGAGGTAAGGCATGAAAGAAGGAAGGAGAGGTAAGGCATGAAGGAAGGAAGGAAGGAAGGAAGGAGGGAAGGAAGGAAGGAAGGAAGGAAGGAAGGAAGGACAGGAAGGAGAGGAGAGGTAAGGCATGAAAGAAAGAAGGAAGGAAGGAAGGAAGGAAGGACAGGAAAGGCATGAAAGAATGAAGGAACGAATGAAGGAGAGGTAAGGCATGAAAGAAGGAAGGAAGTAAAGAAGGAGAGGAGAGATAAGGCATGAAAGAAGGAAGGAGAGGTAAGGCATGAAAGAATGAAGGAAGGAAGGAAGGAGAGGAGAGATAAGGCATGAAAGAAGGAAGGAGAGGTAAGGCATGAAAGAATGAAAGAAGGAAGGAAGGACAGGAAAGGCATGAAAGAATGAAGGGGAGGTAAGTCATGAAAGAAGGAAGGAAGGAAGGAAGGAGAGGAGACTAGAGCTAAGGCATGAAAGAAAGAAGGAAGGAAGGAAGGACAGGAAAGGCATGAAAGAATGAAGGAACGAATGAAGGAGAGGTAAGGCATGAAAGAAGGAAGGAAGGAAGGAAGGAAGGAGGAAGGAGGAAGGGGGAAGGAAGGAAGGAGAGGTAAGGCATGAAAGAAGGAAGGGGAGGTAAGTCATGAAAGAAGGAAGGAAGGAAAGATGGAGAGTAGAGGTAAGGCATGAAAGAAGGTAGCAGAGGTAAGGCATGAAAGAATGAAGGAAGGGAGGGAGGAGAGAAAAGGCATGAAAGAATGAGGGAGGGCGGATGGAAGGAAGGAAGTAGAGGTAAGGCATGAAAGAATGAGGGAGGTAGGAAGGAAGGAAGGAGAGGAGAGGTAAGGCATGAAAGAAGGTAGGAAGGAAGGAAGGAAGGAAGGATAGAAGGAAGGAAGGAAGGAAGGAAGGAAGGAAGGAAGGACAGGAAGGAGAGGAGAGGTAAGGCATGAAAGAAGGTAGGAAGGAAGGAAGGATAGAAGGAAGGAGGAAGGAAGAAAAGAAGGAAGGAAGGAAGGAAGGAAGGAAGGAGAGGTAAGGCATGAAAGAATGAGGAGGGAGGATGGAAGGAAGGAAGGAAGTAGAGGTAAGGCATGAAAGAATGAGGGAGGTAGGATAGAAGGAAGGGAGGAAGGAAGGGAGGAAGAAAGGAGAGGTAAGGCATGAAAGAATGAAGGGGAGGTAAGTAATGAAAGAAGGAAGGAAGAATGGAAGGAAGGAGAGGAGAGGTATGGCATGAAAGAAAGAAGGAAGGAAGGAGAGGTAAGGAATTACAGAAGGAAGGGAGGGAGGGAGGAAGGAAGGAAGGGAGGAGAGGTAAGGCATGAAAGAAGGAAGGAAGGAGAGGTTAGGCAGGAAAGAAGGAAGGAAGGGAGGGAAGAGAGGAAAGGCATGAAAGAAGGAAGGAAGGAAGGAAGGAAGGAAGGAGAGGTAAGGCATGAAAGAAGGAAGGAAGGAAGGAAGGAAGGAAGGAAGGAAGGAAGGAGGAAGGAGGAAGGGGGAAGGAAGGAAGGAGAGGTAAGGCATGAAAGAAGGAAGGGGAGGTAAGTCATGAAAGAAGGAAGGAAGGAAAAATGGAGAGTAGAGGTAAGGCATGAAAGAAGGAAGCAGAGGTAAGGCATGAAAGAATGAAGGAAGGGAGGGAGGAGAGAAAAGGCATGAAGGAAGGAAGGAAGGAAGGAAGGAAGGAAGGAAGGAAGGAAGGAGCCGAGAGGTAAGGCATGAAAGAAGGAAGGAAGGAAGGAAGGAGAAGGAAGGAAGGAAGGAAGGAAGGAAGGAAGGAAGGAAGGAAGGACAGGAAGGAGAGGAGAGGTAAGGCATGAAAGAAAGAAGGAAGGAAGGAAGGACAGGAAAGGCATGAAAGAATGAAGGGGAGGTAAGTCATGAAAGAAGGAAGGAAGGAAGGAAGGAAGGAGAGGAAAGGCATGAAAGAAGGAAGGAAGGAAGGAAGGAGGAAGGAGGAAGGAAGGAAGGAAGGAAGGAGAGGTAAGGCATGAAAGAAAGAAGGAAGGAAGGAAGGACAGGAAAGGCATGAAAGAAGGAAGGAAGGAAGGAGGAAGGAGGAAGGGGGAAGGAAGGAAGGAGAGGTAAGGCATGAAAGAAGGAAGGAGAGGTAAGGCATGAAGGAAGGAAGGAAGGAAGGAAGGAAGGAAGGAAGGAAGGACAGGAAGGAGAGGAGAGGTAAGGCATGAAAGAAAGAAGGAAGGAAGGAAGGAAGGAAGGACAGGAAAGGCATGAAAGAATGAAGGAACGAATGAAGGAGAGGTAAGGCATGAAAGAAGGAAGGAAGTAAAGAAGGAGAGGAGAGATAAGGCATGAAAGAAGGAAGGAGAGGTAAGGCATGAAAGAATGAAGGAAGGAAGGAAGGAGAGGAGAGATAAGGCATGAAAGAAGGAAGGAGAGGTAAGGCATGAAAGAATGAAAGAAGGAAGGAAGGACAGGAAAGGCATGAAAGAATGAAGGGGAGGTAAGTCATGAAAGAAGGAAGGAAGGAAGGAAGGAGAGGAGACTAGAGGTAAGGCATGAAAGAAAGAAGGAAGGAAGGAAGGACAGGAAAGGCATGAAAGAATGAAGGAACGAATGAAGGAGAGGTAAGGCATGAAAGAAGGAAGGAAGGAAGGAAGGAGGAATGAATGAATGAAGGAAGGAAGGAAGGAAGGAAGGAAGGAATGAAGGAAGGAAGGAGAGGTAAGGCATGAAAGAAAGAAGGAAGGAAGGACAGGAAAGGCATGAAAGAATGAAGGAACGAATGAAGGAGAGGTAAGGCATGAAAGAAGGAAGGAAGGGAGGGAGGGAGGGAGGAAGGGAGGAAGGGAGGAAGGGGAGGTAAGGCATGAAAGAAGGAAGGAAGTAAAGAAGGAGGGAGAGGAGAGATAAGGCATGAAAGAAGGAAGGAGAGGTAAGGCATGAAAGAATGAAGGAAGGAAGGAAGGACAGGAAAGGCATGAAAGAATGAAGGGGAGGTAAGTCATGAAAGAAGGAAGGAAGGAAGGAAGGAGAGGAAAGGCATGAAAGAAGGAAGGAAGGAAGGAAGGAGGAAGGAGGAAGGAAGGAAGGAAGGAAGGAGAGGTAAGGCATGAAAGAAAGAAGGAAGGAAGGAAGGACAGGAAAGGCATGAAAGAAGGAAGGAAGGAAGGAGGAAGGAGGAAGGGGGAAGGAAGGAAGGAGAGGTAAGGCATGAAAGAAGGAAGGAGAGGTAAGGCATGAAGGAAGGAAGGAAGGAAGGAAGGAAGGAAGGAAGGAAGGACAGGAAGGAGAGGAGAGGTAAGGCATGAAAGAAAGAAGGAAGGAAGGAAGGAAGGAAGGACAGGAAAGGCATGAAAGAATGAAGGAACGAATGAAGGAGAGGTAAGGCATGAAAGAAGGAAGGAAGTAAAGAAGGAGAGGAGAGATAAGGCATGAAAGAAGGAAGGAGAGGTAAGGCATGAAAGAATGAAGGAAGGAAGGAAGGAGAGGAGAGATAAGGCATGAAAGAAGGAAGGAGAGGTAAGGCATGAAAGAATGAAAGAAGGAAGGAAGGACAGGAAAGGCATGAAAGAATGAAGGGGAGGTAAGTCATGAAAGAAGGAAGGAAGGAAGGAAGGAGAGGAGACTAGAGGTAAGGCATGAAAGAAAGAAGGAAGGAAGGAAGGACAGGAAAGGCATGAAAGAATGAAGGAACGAATGAAGGAGAGGTAAGGCATGAAAGAAGGAAGGAAGGAAGGAAGGAAGGAGGAAGGAGGAAGGGGGAAGGAAGGAAGGAGAGGTAAGGCATGAAAGAAGGAAGGGGAGGTAAGTCATGAAAGAAGGAAGGAAGGAAAGATGGAGAGTAGAGGTAAGGCATGAAAGAAGGTAGCAGAGGTAAGGCATGAAAGAATGAAGGAAGGGAGGGAGGAGAGAAAAGGCATGAAAGAATGAGGGAGGGCGGATGGAAGGAAGGAAGTAGAGGTAAGGCATGAAAGAATGAGGGAGGTAGGAAGGAAGGAAGGAGAGGAGAGGTAAGGCATGAAAGAAGGTAGGAAGGAAGGAAGGAAGGATAGAAGGAAGGAAGGAAGGAAGGAAGGAAGGAAGGAAGGACAGGAAGGAGAGGAGAGGTAAGGCATGAAAGAAGGTAGGAAGGAAGGAAGGATAGAAGGAAGGAGGAAGGAAGAAAAGAAGGAAGGAAGGAAGGAAGGAAGGAAGGAGAGGTAAGGCATGAAAGAATGAGGAGGGAGGATGGAAGGAAGGAAGGAAGTAGAGGTAAGGCATGAAAGAATGAGGGAGGTAGGATAGAAGGAAGGGAGGAAGGAAGGGAGGAAGAAAGGAGAGGTAAGGCATGAAAGAATGAAGGGGAGGTAAGTAATGAAAGAAGGAAGGAAGAATGGAAGGAAGGAGAGGAGAGGTATGGCATGAAAGAAAGAAGGAAGGAAGGAGAGGTAAGGAATTACAGAAGGAAGGGAGGGAGGGAGGAAGGAAGGAAGGGAGGAGAGGTAAGGCATGAAAGAAGGAAGGAAGGAGAGGTTAGGCAGGAAAGAAGGAAGGAAGGGAGGGAAGAGAGGAAAGGCATGAAAGAAGGAAGGAAGGAAGGAAGGAAGGAAGGAGAGGTAAGGCATGAAAGAAGGAAGGAAGGAAGGAAGGAAGGGAGGAAGGAGGAAGGAGGAAGGGGGAAGGAAGGAAGGAGAGGTAAGGCATGAAAGAAGGAAGGGGAGGTAAGTCATGAAAGAAGGAAGGAAGGAAAAATGGAGAGTAGAGGTAAGGCATGAAAGAAGGAAGCAGAGGTAAGGCATGAAAGAATGAAGGAAGGGAGGGAGGAGAGAAAAGGCATGAAGGAAGGAAGGAAGGAAGGAAGGAAGGAAGGAAGGACAGGAAGGAGAGGAGAGGTAAGGCATGAAAGAAAGAAGGAAGGAAGGAAGGACAGGAAAGGCATGAAAGAATGAAGGAACGAATGAAGGAGAGGTAAGGCATGAAAGAAGGAAGGAAGGAAGGAAGGAGGAATGAATGAATGAAGGAAGGAAGGAAGGAAGGAAGGAAGGAATGAAGGAAGGAAGGAGAGGTAAGGCATGAAAGAAAGAAGGAAGGAAGGACAGGAAAGGCATGAAAGAATGAAGGAACGAATGAAGGAGAGGTAAGGCATGAAAGAAGGAAGGAAGGGAGGGAGGGAGGGAGGAAGGGAGGAAGGGAGGAAGGGGAGGTAAGGCATGAAAGAAGGAAGGAAGTAAAGAAGGAGGGAGAGGAGAGATAAGGCATGAAAGAAGGAAGGAGAGGTAAGGCATGAAAGAATGAAGGAAGGAAGGAAGGACAGGAAAGGCATGAAAGAATGAAGGGGAGGTAAGTCATGAAAGAAGGAAGGAAGGAAGGAAGGAGAGGAAAGGCATGAAAGAAGGAAGGAAGGAAGGAAGGAGGAAGGAGGAAGGAAGGAAGGAAGGAAGGAGAGGTAAGGCATGAAAGAAAGAAGGAAGGAAGGAAGGACAGGAAAGGCATGAAAGAAGGAAGGAAGGAAGGAGGAAGGAGGAAGGGGGAAGGAAGGAAGGAGAGGTAAGGCATGAAAGAAGGAAGGAGAGGTAAGGCATGAAGGAAGGAAGGAAGGAAGGAAGGAAGGAAGGAAGGAAGGACAGGAAGGAGAGGAGAGGTAAGGCATGAAAGAAAGAAGGAAGGAAGGAAGGAAGGAAGGACAGGAAAGGCATGAAAGAATGAAGGAACGAATGAAGGAGAGGTAAGGCATGAAAGAAGGAAGGAAGTAAAGAAGGAGAGGAGAGATAAGGCATGAAAGAAGGAAGGAGAGGTAAGGCATGAAAGAATGAAGGAAGGAAGGAAGGAGAGGAGAGATAAGGCATGAAAGAAGGAAGGAGAGGTAAGGCATGAAAGAATGAAAGAAGGAAGGAAGGACAGGAAAGGCATGAAAGAATGAAGGGGAGGTAAGTCATGAAAGAAGGAAGGAAGGAAGGAAGGAGAGGAGACTAGAGGTAAGGCATGAAAGAAAGAAGGAAGGAAGGAAGGACAGGAAAGGCATGAAAGAATGAAGGAACGAATGAAGGAGAGGTAAGGCATGAAAGAAGGAAGGAAGGAAGGAAGGAAGGAGGAAGGAGGAAGGGGAAAGGAAGGAAGGAGAGGTAAGGCATGAAAGAAGGAAGGGGAGGTAAGTCATGAAAGAAGGAAGGAAGGAAAGATGGAGAGTAGAGGTAAGGCATGAAAGAAGGTAGCAGAGGTAAGGCATGAAAGAATGAAGGAAGGGAGGGAGGAGAGAAAAGGCATGAAAGAATGAGGGAGGGCGGATGGAAGGAAGGAAGTAGAGGTAAGGCATGAAAGAATGAGGGAGGTAGGAAGGAAGGAAGGAGAGGAGAGGTAAGGCATGAAAGAAGGTAGGAAGGAAGGAAGGAAGGATAGAAGGAAGGAAGGAAGGAAGGAAGGAAGGAAGGAAGGACAGGAAGGAGAGGAGAGGTAAGGCATGAAAGAAGGTAGGAAGGAAGGAAGGATAGAAGGAAGGAGGAAGGAAGAAAAGAAGGAAGGAAGGAAGGAAGGAAGGAAGGAGAGGTAAGGCATGAAAGAATGAGGAGGGAGGATGGAAGGAAGGAAGGAAGTAGAGGTAAGGCATGAAAGAATGAGGGAGGTAGGATAGAAGGAAGGGAGGAAGGAAGGGAGGAAGAAAGGAGAGGTAAGGCATGAAAGAATGAAGGGGAGGTAAGTAATGAAAGAAGGAAGGAAGAATGGAAGGAAGGAGAGGAGAGGTATGGCATGAAAGAAAGAAGGAAGGAAGGAGAGGTAAGGAATTACAGAAGGAAGGGAGGGAGGGAGGAAGGAAGGAAGGGAGGAGAGGTAAGGCATGAAAGAAGGAAGGAAGGAGAGGTTAGGCAGGAAAGAAGGAAGGAAGGGAGGGAAGAGAGGAAAGGCATGAAAGAAGGAAGGAAGGAAGGAAGGAAGGAAGGAGAGGTAAGGCATGAAAGAAGGAAGGAAGGAAGGAAGGAAGGGAGGAAGGAGGAAGGAGGAAGGGGGAAGGAAGGAAGGAGAGGTAAGGCATGAAAGAAGGAAGGGGAGGTAAGTCATGAAAGAAGGAAGGAAGGAAAAATGGAGAGTAGAGGTAAGGCATGAAAGAAGGAAGCAGAGGTAAGGCATGAAAGAATGAAGGAAGGGAGGGAGGAGAGAAAAGGCATGAAGGAAGGAAGGAAGGAAGGAAGGAAGGAAGGAAGGAAGGAAGGAAGGAGCCGAGAGGTAAGGCATGAAAGAAGGAAGGAAGGAAGGAAAGAAGGAAGGAAGGAAGGAAGGAAGGAAGGAAGGAAGGACAGGAAAGGCATGAAAGAATGAAGGAACGAATGAAGGAGAGGTAAGGCATGAAAGAAGGAAGGAAGTAAAGAAGGAGAGGAGAGATAAGGCATGAAAGAAGGAAGGAGAGGTAAGGCATGAAAGAATGAAGGAAGGAAGGAAGGAGAGGAGAGATAAGGCATGAAAGAAGGAAGGAGAGGTAAGGCATGAAAGAATGAAAGAAGGAAGGAAGGACAGGAAAGGCATGAAAGAATGAAGGGGAGGTAAGTCATGAAAGAAGGAAGGAAGGAAGGAAGGAGAGGAGACTAGAGCTAAGGCATGAAAGAAAGAAGGAAGGAAGGAAGGACAGGAAAGGCATGAAAGAATGAAGGAACGAATGAAGGAGAGGTAAGGCATGAAAGAAGGAAGGAAGGAAGGAAGGAAGGAGGAAGGAGGAAGGGGGAAGGAAGGAAGGAGAGGTAAGGCATGAAAGAAGGAAGGGGAGGTAAGTCATGAAAGAAGGAAGGAAGGAAAGATGGAGAGTAGAGGTAAGGCATGAAAGAAGGTAGCAGAGGTAAGGCATGAAAGAATGAAGGAAGGGAGGGAGGAGAGAAAAGGCATGAAAGAATGAGGGAGGGCGGATGGAAGGAAGGAAGTAGAGGTAAGGCATGAAAGAATGAGGGAGGTAGGAAGGAAGGAAGGAGAGGAGAGGTAAGGCATGAAAGAAGGTAGGAAGGAAGGAAGGAAGGAAGGATAGAAGGAAGGAAGGAAGGAAGGAAGGAAGGAAGGAAGGAAGGACAGGAAGGAGAGGAGAGGTAAGGCATGAAAGAAGGTAGGAAGGAAGGAAGGATAGAAGGAAGGAGGAAGGAAGAAAAGAAGGAAGGAAGGAAGGAAGGAAGGAAGGAGAGGTAAGGCATGAAAGAATGAGGAGGGAGGATGGAAGGAAGGAAGGAAGTAGAGGTAAGGCATGAAAGAATGAGGGAGGTAGGATAGAAGGAAGGGAGGAAGGAAGGGAGGAAGAAAGGAGAGGTAAGGCATGAAAGAATGAAGGGGAGGTAAGTAATGAAAGAAGGAAGGAAGAATGGAAGGAAGGAGAGGAGAGGTATGGCATGAAAGAAAGAAGGAAGGAAGGAGAGGTAAGGAATTACAGAAGGAAGGGAGGGAGGGAGGAAGGAAGGAAGGGAGGAGAGGTAAGGCATGAAAGAAGGAAGGAAGGAGAGGTTAGGCAGGAAAGAAGGAAGGAAGGGAGGGAAGAGAGGAAAGGCATGAAAGAAGGAAGGAAGGAAGGAAGGAAGGAAGGAGAGGTAAGGCATGAAAGAAGGAAGGAAGGAAGGAAGGAAGGAAGGAAGGAAGGAAGGAGGAAGGAGGAAGGGGGAAGGAAGGAAGGAGAGGTAAGGCATGAAAGAAGGAAGGGGAGGTAAGTCATGAAAGAAGGAAGGAAGGAAAAATGGAGAGTAGAGGTAAGGCATGAAAGAAGGAAGCAGAGGTAAGGCATGAAAGAATGAAGGAAGGGAGGGAGGAGAGAAAAGGCATGAAGGAAGGAAGGAAGGAAGGAAGGAAGGAAGGAAGGAAGGAAGGAGCTGAGAGGTAAGGCATGAAAGAAGGAAGGAAGGAAGGAAAGAAGGAAGGAAGGAAGGAAGGAAGGAAGGAAGGAAGGAAGGAAGGACAGGAAGGAGAGGAGAGGTAAGGCATGAAAGAAAGAAGGAAGGAAGGAAGGACAGGAAAGGCATGAAAGAATGAAGGAACGAATGAAGGAGAGGTAAGGCATGAAAGAAGGAAGGAAGGAAGGAAGGAGGAATGAATGAATGAAGGAAGGAAGGAAGGAAGGAAGGAAGGAATGAAGGAAGGAAGGAGAGGTAAGGCATGAAAGAAAGAAGGAAGGAAGGACAGGAAAGGCATGAAAGAATGAAGGAACGAATGAAGGAGAGGTAAGGCATGAAAGAAGGAAGGAAGGGAGGGAGGGAGGGAGGAAGGGAGGAAGGGAGGAAGGGGAGGTAAGGCATGAAAGAAGGAAGGAAGTAAAGAAGGAGGGAGAGGAGAGATAAGGCATGAAAGAAGGAAGGAGAGGTAAGGCATGAAAGAATGAAGGAAGGAAGGAAGGACAGGAAAGGCATGAAAGAATGAAGGGGAGGTAAGTCATGAAAGAAGGAAGGAAGGAAGGAAGGAGAGGAAAGGCATGAAAGAAGGAAGGAAGGAAGGAAGGAGGAAGGAGGAAGGAAGGAAGGAAGGAAGGAGAGGTAAGGCATGAAAGAAAGAAGGAAGGAAGGAAGGACAGGAAAGGCATGAAAGAAGGAAGGAAGGAAGGAGGAAGGAGGAAGGGGGAAGGAAGGAAGGAGAGGTAAGGCATGAAAGAAGGAAGGAGAGGTAAGGCATGAAGGAAGGAAGGAAGGAAGGAAGGAAGGAAGGAAGGAAGGACAGGAAGGAGAGGAGAGGTAAGGCATGAAAGAAAGAAGGAAGGAAGGAAGGAAGGAAGGACAGGAAAGGCATGAAAGAATGAAGGAACGAATGAAGGAGAGGTAAGGCATGAAAGAAGGAAGGAAGTAAAGAAGGAGAGGAGAGATAAGGCATGAAAGAAGGAAGGAGAGGTAAGGCATGAAAGAATGAAGGAAGGAAGGAAGGAGAGGAGAGATAAGGCATGAAAGAAGGAAGGAGAGGTAAGGCATGAAAGAATGAAAGAAGGAAGGAAGGACAGGAAAGGCATGAAAGAATGAAGGGGAGGTAAGTCATGAAAGAAGGAAGGAAGGAAGGAAGGAGAGGAGACTAGAGGTAAGGCATGAAAGAAAGAAGGAAGGAAGGAAGGACAGGAAAGGCATGAAAGAATGAAGGAACGAATGAAGGAGAGGTAAGGCATGAAAGAAGGAAGGAAGGAAGGAAGGAAGGAGGAAGGAGGAAGGGGGAAGGAAGGAAGGAGAGGTAAGGCATGAAAGAAGGAAGGGGAGGTAAGTCATGAAAGAAGGAAGGAAGGAAAGATGGAGAGTAGAGGTAAGGCATGAAAGAAGGTAGCAGAGGTAAGGCATGAAAGAATGAAGGAAGGGAGGGAGGAGAGAAAAGGCATGAAAGAATGAGGGAGGGCGGATGGAAGGAAGGAAGTAGAGGTAAGGCATGAAAGAATGAGGGAGGTAGGAAGGAAGGAAGGAGAGGAGAGGTAAGGCATGAAAGAAGGTAGGAAGGAAGGAAGGAAGGATAGAAGGAAGGAAGGAAGGAAGGAAGGAAGGAAGGAAGGAAGGAAGGAAGGACAGGAAGGAGAGGAGAGGTAAGGCATGAAAGAAGGTAGGAAGGAAGGAAGGATAGAAGGAAGGAGGAAGGAAGAAAAGAAGGAAGGAAGGAAGGAAGGAAGGAAGGAAGGAGAGGTAAGGCATGAAAGAATGAGGAGGGAGGATGGAAGGAAGGAAGGAAGTAGAGGTAAGGCATGAAAGAATGAGGGAGGTAGGATAGAAGGAAGGGAGGAAGGAAGGGAGGAAGAAAGGAGAGGTAAGGCATGAAAGAATGAAGGGGAGGTAAGTAATGAAAGAAGGAAGGAAGAATGGAAGGAAGGAGAGGAGAGGTATGGCATGAAAGAAAGAAGGAAGGAAGGAGAGGTAAGGAATTACAGAAGGAAGGGAGGGAGGGAGGAAGGAAGGAAGGGAGGAGAGGTAAGGCATGAAAGAAGGAAGGAAGGAGAGGTTAGGCAGGAAAGAAGGAAGGAAGGGAGGGAAGAGAGGAAAGGCATGAAAGAAGGAAGGAAGGAAGGAAGGAAGGAAGGAGAGGTAAGGCATGAAAGAAGGAAGGAAGGAAGGAAGGAAGGAAGGAAGGAGGAAGGAGGAAGGGGGAAGGAAGGAAGGAGAGGTAAGGCATGAAAGAAGGAAGGGGAGGTAAGTCATGAAAGAAGGAAGGAAGGAAAAATGGAGAGTAGAGGTAAGGCATGAAAGAAGGAAGCAGAGGTAAGGCATGAAAGAATGAAGGAAGGGAGGGAGGAGAGAAAAGGCATGAAGGAAGGAAGGAAGGAAGGAAGGAAGGAAGGAAGGAAGGAAGGAGCCGAGAGGTAAGGCATGAAAGAAGGAAGGAAGGAAGGAAAGAAGGAAGGAAGGAAGGAAGGAAGGAAGGAAGGAAGGACAGGAAAGGCATGAAAGAATGAAGGAACGAATGAAGGAGAGGTAAGGCATGAAAGAAGGAAGGAAGGAAGGAAGGAGGAATGAATGAATGAATGAAGGAAGGAAGGAAGGAAGGAAGGAAGGAAGGAATGAAGGAAGGAAGGAGAGGTAAGGCATGAAAGAAAGAAGGAAGGAAGGACAGGAAAGGCATGAAAGAATGAAGGAACGAATGAAGGAGAGGTAAGGCATGAAAGAAGGAAGGAATGGAGGGAGGGAGGAAGGACAGGAAAGGCATGAAAGAATGAAGGGGAGGTAAGTCATGAAAGAAGGAAGGAAGGAAGGAAGGAGAGGAAAGGCATGAAAGAAGGAAGGAAGGAAGGAAGGAGGAAGGAGGAAGGAATGAAGGAAGGAAGGAGAGGTAAGGCATGAAAGAAGGAAGGAAGTAAAGAAGGAGGGAGAGGAGAGATAAGGCATGAAAGAAGGAAGGAGAGGTAAGGCATGAAAGAATGAAGGAAGGAAGGAACGACAGGAAAGGCATGAAAGAATGAAGGGGAGGTAAGTCATGAAAGAAGGAAGGAAGGAAGGAAGGAGAGGAAAGGCATGAAAGAAGGAAGGAAGGAAGGAAGGAGGAAGGAGGAAGGAATGAAGGAAGGAAGGAGAGGTAAGGCATGAAAGAAAGAAGGAAGGAAGGAAGGACAGGAAAGGCATGAAAGAAGGAAGGAAGGAAGGAGGAAGGAGGAAGGGGGAAGGAAGGAAGGAGAGGTAAGGCATGAAAGAAGGAAGGAGAGGTAAGGCATGAAGGAAGGAAGGAAGGAAGGAAGGAAGGAAGGAAGGAAGGACAGGAAGGAGAGGAGAGGTAAGGCATGAAAGAAAGAAGGAAGGAAGGAAGGAAGGAAGGACAGGAAAGGCATGAAAGAATGAAGGAACGAATGAAGGAGAGGTAAGGCATGAAAGAAGGAAGGAAGTAAAGAAGGAGAGGAGAGATAAGGCATGAAAGAAGGAAGGAGAGGTAAGGCATGAAAGAATGAAGGAAGGAAGGAAGGAGAGGAGAGATAAGGCATGAAAGAAGGAAGGAGAGGTAAGGCATGAAAGAATGAAAGAAGGAAGGAAGGACAGGAAAGGCATGAAAGAATGAAGGGGAGGTAAGTCATGAAAGAAGGAAGGAAGGAAGGAAGGAGAGGAGACTAGAGCTAAGGCATGAAAGAAAGAAGGAAGGAAGGAAGGACAGGAAAGGCATGAAAGAATGAAGGAACGAATGAAGGAGAGGTAAGGCATGAAAGAAGGAAGGAAGGAAGGAAGGAAGGAGGAAGGAGGAAGGGGGAAGGAAGGAAGGAGAGGTAAGGCATGAAAGAAGGAAGGGGAGGTAAGTCATGAAAGAAGGAAGGAAGGAAAGATGGAGAGTAGAGGTAAGGCATGAAAGAAGGTAGCAGAGGTAAGGCATGAAAGAATGAAGGAAGGGAGGGAGGAGAGAAAAGGCATGAAAGAATGAGGGAGGGCGGATGGAAGGAAGGAAGTAGAGGTAAGGCATGAAAGAATGAGGGAGGTAGGAAGGAAGGAAGGAGAGGAGAGGTAAGGCATGAAAGAAGGTAGGAAGGAAGGAAGGAAGGATAGAAGGAAGGAAGGAAGGAAGGAAGGAAGGAATGAAGGAAGGAAGGACAGGAAGGAGAGGAGAGGTAAGGCATGAAAGAAGGTAGGAAGGAAGGAAGGAAGGATAGAAGGAAGGAATTACAGAAGGAAGGGAGGGAGGGAGGAAGGAAGGAAGGGAGGAGAGGTAAGGCATGAAAGAAGGAAGGAAGGAGAGGTTAGGCAGGAAAGAAGGAAGGAAGGGAGGGAAGAGAGGAAAGGCATGAAAGAAGGAAGGAAGGAAGGAAGGAAGGAAGGAGAGGTAAGGCATGAAAGAAGGAAGGAAGGAAGGAAGGAAGGAAGGAAGGAAGGAAGGAGGAAGGAGGAAGGGGGAAGGAAGGAAGGAGAGGTAAGGCATGAAAGAAGGAAGGGGAGGTAAGTCATGAAAGAAGGAAGGAAGGAAAAATGGAGAGTAGAGGTAAGGCATGAAAGAAGGAAGCAGAGGTAAGGCATGAAAGAATGAAGGAAGGGAGGGAGGAGAGAAAAGGCATGAAGGAAGGAAGGAAGGAAGGAAGGAAGGAAGGAAGGAAGGAAGGAAGGAAGGAGCCGAGAGGTAAGGCATGAAAGAAGGAAGGAAGGAAGGAAAGAAGGAAGGAAGGAAGGAAGGAAGGAAGGAAGGAAGGAAGGAAGGACAGGAAGGAGAGGAGAGGTAAGGCATGAAAGAAAGAAGGAAGGAAGGAAGGACAGGAAAGGCATGAAAGAATGAAGGAACGAATGAAGGAGAGGTAAGGCATGAAAGAAGGAAGGAAGGAAGGAAGGAGGAATGAATGAATGAAGGAAGGAAGGAAGGAAGGAAGGAAGGAATGAAGGAAGGAAGGAGAGGTAAGGCATGAAAGAAAGAAGGAAGGAAGGACAGGAAAGGCATGAAAGAATGAAGGAACGAATGAAGGAGAGGTAAGGCATGAAAGAAGGAAGGAAGGGAGGGAGGGAGGGAGGAAGGGAGGAAGGGAGGAAGGGGAGGTAAGGCATGAAAGAAGGAAGGAAGTAAAGAAGGAGGGAGAGGAGAGATAAGGCATGAAAGAAGGAAGGAGACGTAAGGCATGAAAGAATGAAGGAAGGAAGGAAGGACAGGAAAGGCATGAAAGAATGAAGGGGAGGTAAGTCATGAAAGAAGGAAGGAAGGAAGGAAGGAGAGGAAAGGCATGAAAGAAGGAAGGAAGGAAGGAAGGAGGAAGGAGGAAGGAATGAAGGAAGGAAGGAGAGGTAAGGCATGAAAGAAAGAAGGAAGGAAGGAAGGACAGGAAAGGCATGAAAGAAAGAAGGAAGGAAGGAAGGAAGGACAGGAAAGGCATGAAAGAAGGAAGGAAGGAAGGAGGAAGGACGAAGGGGGAAGGAAGGAAGGAGAGGTAAGGCATGAAAGAAGGAAGGAGAGGTAAGGCATGAAGGAAGGAAGGAAGGAAGGAAGGAAGGAAGGAAGGAAGGAAGGAAGGAAGGACAGGAAGGAGAGGAGAGGTAAGGCATGAAAGAAAGAAGGAAGGAAGGAAGGAAGGACAGGAAAGGCATGAAAGAATGAAGGAACGAATGAAGGAGAGGTAAGGCATGAAAGAAGGAAGGAAGTAAAGAAGGAGAGGAGAGATAAGGCATGAAAGAAGGAAGGAGAGGTAAGGCATGAAAGAATGAAGGAAGGAAGGAAGGAGAGGAGAGATAAGGCATGAAAGAAGGAAGGAGAGGTAAGGCATGAAAGAAGGAAGGAGAGGTAAGGCATGAAAGAATGAAAGAAGGAAGGAAGGACAGGAAAGGCATGAAAGAATGAAGGGGAGGTAAGTCATGAAAGAAGGAAGGAAGGAAGGAAGGAAGGAGGAAGGAGGAAGGGGGAAGGAAGGAAGGAGAGGTAAGGCATGAAAGAAGGAAGGGGAGGTAAGTCATGAAAGAAGGAAGGAAGGAAAGATGGAGAGTAGAGGTAAGGCATGAAAGAAAGAAGGAAGGAAGGAAGGACAGGAAAGGCATGAAAGAATGAAGGAACGAATGAAGGAGAGGTAAGGCATGAAAGAAGGAAGGAAGGAAGGAAGGAAGGAGGAAGGAGGAAGGGGGAAGGAAGGAAGGAGAGGTAAGGCATGAAAGAAGGAAGGGGAGGTAAGTCATGAAAGAAGGAAGGAAGGAAAGATGGAGAGTAGAGGTAAGGCATGAAAGAAGGAAGCAGAGGTAAGGCATGAAAGAATGAAGGAAGGGAGGGAGGAGAGAAAAGGCGTGAAGGAAGGAAGGAAGGAAGGAAGGAAGGAAGGAAGGAAGGAAGGAAGGAGCCGAGAGGTAAGGCATGAAAGAAGGAAGGAAGGAAGGAAGGACAGGAAGGAGAGGAGAGGTAAGGCATGAAAGAAAGAAGGAAGGAAGGAAGGAAGGACAGGAAAGGCATGAAAGAATGAAGGAACGAATGAAGGAGAGGTAAGGCATGAAAGAAGGAAGGAAGGAAGGAAGGAAGGAAGGAAGGAAGGAAGGAAGGAGGAATGAATGAAGGAAGGAAGGAAGGAAGGAAGGAAGGAAGGAAGGAAGGAAGGAAGGAGAGGTAAGGCATGAAAGAATGAAGGAACGAATGAAGGAGAGGTAAGGCATGAAAGAAGGAAGGAAGGGAGGGAGGGAGGGAGGGAGGAAGGGAGGAAGGGGAGGTAAGGCATGAAAGAAGGAAGGAAGTAAAGAAGGAGAGGAGAGATAAGGCATGAAAGAATGAAGGGGAGGTAAGGCATGAAAGAATGAAGGAAGGGAGGGAGGAGAGAAAAGGCATGAAAGAAGGAAGGAAGGAAGGAAGGAAGGAAGGAAGGAAGGAAGGAAGGAAGGACAGGAAGGAGAGGAGAGGTAAGGCATGAAAGAATGAGGGAGGTAGTATGGAAGGAAGGAAGGGAGGGAGGGAGGGAGGAAGGAAGGGAGGGAGGAAGGTAGTAGAGGTAAGGCATGAAAGAATGAGGGAGGGCGGATGGAAGGAAGGAAGGAAGTAGAGGTAAGGCATGAAAGAATGAGGGAGGTAGGAAGGAAGGAAGGGAGGGAGGGAGGGAGGAAGGAAGGGAGGAAGGAAGGGAGGGAGGTAACAAGGAAGGGAGGAAGGAAGGAGAGGTAAGGCATGAAAGAATGAGGGAGGGCGGATGGAAGGAAGGAAGGAAGTAGAGGTAAGGCATTAAAGAATGAGGGAGGTAGGAAGGAAGGAAGGGAGGGAGGGAGGGAGGAAGGAAAGGAGGAAGGAAGGGAGGGAGGAAAGAAGGAAGGGAGGAAGAAGAGGTAAGGCATGAAAGAAGGAAGGAGAGGTAAGGCATGAAAGAAGGAAGGAAGTGAGGGAGGAGAGAAAAGGCATGAAGGAAGGAAGGAAGGAAGGAAGGAAGGAAGGAAGGAAGGAAGGAGCGGAGAGGTAAGGCATGAAAGAAGGACCGAAGGAAGGAAGGACAGGAAGGAGAGGAGAGGTAAGGCATGAAAGAAGGTAGGTTGCTAGGAAGGAAGGAAGGAAGGAAGGAAGGAAGGAAGGAAGGAAGGAAGGAGAGGTAAGGCATGAAAGAAAGAAGGAAGGAAGGAAGGACAGGAAAGGCATGAAAGAATGAAGGAACGAATGAAGGAGAGGTAAGGCATGAAAGAAGGAAGGAAGGGAGGGAGGGAGGGAGGGAGGAAGGGAGGAAGCGGAGGTAAGGCATGAAAGAAGGAAGGAAGTAAAGAAGGAGAGGAGAGATAAGGCATGAAAGAAGGAAGGAGAGGTAAGGCATGAAAGAATGAAGGAAGGAAGGAAGGACAGGAAAGGCATGAAAGAATGAAGGGGAGGTAAGTCATGAAAGAAGGAAGGAAGGAAGGAAGGAGAGGAGACTAGAGGTAAGGCATGAAAGAAAGAAGGAAGGAAGGAAGGACAGGAAAGGCATGAAAGAATGAAGGAACGAATGAAGGAGAGGTAAGGCATGAAAGAAGGAAGGAAGGAAGGAAGGAAGGAGGAAGGAGGAAGGGGGAAGGAAGGAAGGAGAGGTAAGGCATGAAAGAAGGAAGGGGAGGTAAGTCATGAAAGAAGGAAGGAAGGAAAGATGGAGAGTAGAGGTAAGGCATGAAAGAAGGTAGCAGAGGTAAGGCATGAAAGAATGAAGGAAGGGAGGGAGGAGAGAAAAGGCATGAAAGAATGAGGGAGGGCGGATGGAAGGAAGGAAGGAAGTAGAGGTAAGGCATGAAAGAATGAGGGAGGTAGAAAGGAAGGGAGGGAGGGAGGAAGGAAGGAAAGGAGGAAGGAAGGGAGGGAGGAAAGAAGGAAGGGAGGAAGAAGAGGTAAGGCATGAAAGAAGGAAGGAGAGGTAAGGCATGAAAGAAGGAAGGAAGTGAGGGAGGAGAGAAAAGGCATGAAGGAAGGAAGGAAGGAAGGAAGGACAGGAAGGAGAGGAGAGGTAAGGCATGAAAGAATGAGGGAGGTAGGATGGAAGGAAGGAAGGGAGGGAGGGAGGGAGGGGGAAGGAAGGAAGGGAGGAAGGAGAGGTAAGGCATGAAAGAAGGAAGGGGAGGTAAGTCCTGAAGAAGGAAGGAAAGAAAGAAGGAGAGGAGAGGTAAGGCATGAAAGAATGAAGGGGAGGTAAGGCATGAAAGAATGAAGGAAGGGAGGGAGGAGAGAAAAGGCATGAAAGAAGGAAGGAAGGGAGGGAGGGAGGGAGGGAGGAAGGGAGGAAGGGGAGGTAAGGCATGAAAGAAGGAAGGAAGTAAAGAAGGAGAGGAGAGATAAGGCATGAAAGAATGAAGGGGAGGTAAGGCATGAAAGAATGAAGGAAGGGAGGGAGGAGAGAAAAGGCATGAAAGAAGGAAGGAAGGAAGGAAGGAAGGAAGGAAGGAAGGAAGGAAGGACAGGAAGGAGAGGAGAGGTAAGGCATGAAAGAATGAGGGAGGTAGTATGGAAGGAAGGAAGGGAGGGAGGGAGGGAGGAAGGAAGGGAGGGAGGAAGGTAGTAGAGATAAGGCATGAAAGAATGAGGGAGGGCGGATGGAAGGAAGGAAGGAAGTAGAGGTAAGGCATGAAAGAATGAGGGAGGTAGGAAGGAAGGGAGGGAGGGAGGGAGGAAGGAAGGGAGGAAGGAAGGGAGGGAGGAAACAAGGAAGGGAGGAAGGAAGGAGAGGTAAGGCATGAAAGAATGAGGGAGGGCGGATGGAAGGAAGGAAGGAAGTAAAGGTAAGGCATGAAAGAATGAGGGAGGTAGGAAGGAAGGAAGGGAGGGAGGGAGGGAGGAAGGAAAGGAGGAAGGAAGGGAGGGAGGAAAGAAGGAAGGGAGGAAGAAGAGGTAAGGCATGAAAGAAGGAAGGAGAGGTAAGGTATGAAAGAAGGAAGGAAGTGAGGGAGGAGAGAAAAGGCATGAAGGAAGGAAGGAAGGAAGGAAGGAAGGAAGGAAGGAAGGAAGGAGCGGAGAGGTAAGGCATGAAAGAAGGACCGAAGGAAGGAAGGACAGGAAGGAGAGGAGAGGTAAGGCATGAAAGAAGGTAGGTTGCTAGGAAGGAAGGAAGGAAGGAAGGAAGGAAGGAAGGAAGGAGAGGTAAGGCATGAAAGAAAGAAGGAAGGAAGGAAGGACAGGAAAGGCATGAAAGAATGAAGGAACGAATGAAGGAGAGGTAAGGCATGAAAGAAGGAAGGAAGGGAGGGAGGGAGGGAGGGAGGGAGGAAGGGAGGAAGGGGAGGTAAGGCATGAAAGAAGGAAGGAAGTAAAGAAGGAGAGGAGAGATAAGGCATGAAAGAAGGAAGGAGAGGTAAGGCATGAAAGAATGAAGGAAGGAAGGAAGGACAGGAAAGGCATGAAAGAATGAAGGGGAGGTAAGTCATGAAAGAAGGAAGGAAGGAAGGAAGGAGAGGAGACTAGAGGTAAGGCATGAAAGAAAGAAGGAAGGAAGGAAGGACAGGAAAGGCATGAAAGAATGAAGGAACGAATGAAGGAGAGGTAAGGCATGAAAGAAGGAAGGAAGGAAGGAAGGAAGGAGGAAGGAGGAAGGGGGAAGGAAGGAAGGAGAGGTAAGGCATGAAAGAAGGAAGGGGAGGTAAGTCATGAAAGAAGGAAGGAAGGAAAGATGGAGAGTAGAGGTAAGGCATGAAAGAAGGAAGCAGAGGTAAGGCATGAAAGAATGAAGGGAGGGAGGGAGGAGAGAAAAGGCATGAAAGAATGAGGGAGGGCGGATGGAAGGAAGGAAGGAAGTAGAGGTAAGGCATGAAAGAATGAGGGAGGTAGGAAGGAAGGGAGGGTGGGAGGAAGGAAGGAAAGGAGGAAGGAAGGGAGGGAGGAAAGAAGGAAGGGAGGAAGAAGAGGTAAGGCATGAAAGAAGGAAGGAGAGGTAAGGCATGAAAGAAGGAAGGAAGTGAGGGAGGAGAGAAAAGGCATGAAGGAAGGAAGGAAGGAAGGAAGGACAGGAAGGAGAGGAGAGGTAAGGCATGAAAGAATGAGGGAGGTAGGATGGAAGGAAGGAAGGCAGGAAGGGAGGGAGGGGGAAGGAAGGAAGGGAGGAAGGAGAGGTAAGGCATGAAAGAAGGAAGGGGAGGTAAGTCCTGAAGAAGGAAGGAAAGAAAGAAGGAGAGGAGAGGTAAGGCATGAAAGAATGAAGGGGAGGTAAGGCATGAAAGAATGAAGGAAGGGAGGGAGGAGAGATAAGGCATGAAAGAAGGAAGGAAGGGAGGGAGGGAGGGAGGGAGGAAGGGAGGAAGGGGAGGTAAGGCATGAAAGAAGGAAGGAAGTAAAGAAGGAGAGGAGAGATAAGGCATGAAAGAATGAAGGGGAGGTAAGGCATGAAAGAATGAAGGAAGGGAGGGAGGAGAGAAAAGGCATGAAAGAAGGAAGGAAGGAAGGAAGGAAGGAAGGAAGGAAGGAAGGAAGGACAGGAAGGAGAGGAGAGGTAAGGCATGAAAGAATGAGGGAGGTAGTATGGAAGGAAGGAAGGGAGGGAGGGAGGGAGGAAGGAAGGGAGGGAGGAAGGTAGTAGAGATAAGGCATGAAAGAATGAGGGAGGGCGGATGGAAGGAAGGAAGGAAGTAGAGGTAAGGCATGAAAGAATGAGGGAGGGAGGAAGGAAGGGAGGGAGGGAGGGAGGAAGGAAGGGAGGAAGGAAGGGAGGGAGGAAACAAGGAAGGGAGGAAGGAAGGAGAGGTAAGGCATGAAAGAATGAGGGAGGGCGGATGGAAGGAAGGAAGGAAGTAGAGGTAAGGCATGAAAGAATGAGGGAGGGAGGAAGGAAGGGAGGGAGGGAGGGAGGAAGGAAAGGAGGAAGGAAGGGAGGGAGGAAAGAAGGAAGGGAGGAAGAAGAGGTAAGGCATGAAAGAAGGAAGGAGAGGTAAGGCATGAAAGAAGGAAGGAAGTGAGGGAGGAGAGAAAAGGCATGAAGGAAGGAAGGAAGGAAGGAAGGAAGGAAGGAAGGAAGGAAGGAGCGGAGAGGTAAGGCATGAAAGAAGGACCGAAGGAAGGAAGGACAGGAAGGAGAGGAGAGGTAAGGCATGAAAGAAGGTAGGTTGCTAGGAAGGAAGGAAGGAAGGAAGGAAGGAAGGAAGGAAGGAAGGAAGGAAGGAAGGAAGGAGAGGTAAGGCATGAAAGAAAGAAGGAAGGAAGGAAGGACAGGAAAGGCATGAAAGAATGAAGGAACGAATGAAGGAGAGGTAAGGCATGAAAGAAGGAAGGAAGGGAGGGAGGGAGGGAGGGAGGAAGGGAGGAAGGGGAGGTAAGGCATGAAAGAAGGAAGGAAGTAAAGAAGGAGAGGAGAGATAAGGCATGAAAGAAGGAAGGAGAGGTAAGGCATGAAAGAATGAAGGAAGGAAGGAAGGACAGGAAAGGCATGAAAGAATGAAGGAACGAATGAAGGAGAGGTAAGGCATGAAAGAAGGAAGGAAGGAAGGAAGGAAGGAGGAAGGAGGAAGGGGGAAGGAAGGAAGGAGAGGTAAGGCATGAAAGAAGGAAGGGGAGGTAAGTCATGAAAGAAGGAAGGAAGGAAAGATGGAGAGTAGCGGTAAGGCATGAAAGAAGGAAGCAGAGGTAAGGCATGAAAGAATGAAGGAAGGGAGGGAGGAGAGAAAAGGCATGAAAGAATGAGGGAGGGCGGATGGAAGGAAGGAAGTAGAGGTAAGGCATGAAAGAATGAGGGAGGTAGGAAGGAAGGAAGGGAGGGAGGGAGGAAGGAAGGAAAGGAGGAAGGAAGGGAGGGAGGAAAGAAGGAAGGGAGGAAGAAGAGGTAAGGCATGAAAGAAGGAAGGAGAGGTAAGGCATGAAAGAAGGAAGGAAGTGAGGGAGGAGAGAAAAGGCATGAAGGAAGGAAGGAAGGAAGGAAGGACAGGAAGGAGAGGAGAGGTAAGGCATGAAAGAATGAGGGAGGTAGGATGGAAGGAAGGAAGGGAGGGAGGGAGGGAGGGGGAAGGAAGGAAGGGAGGAAGGAGAGGTAAGGCATGAAAGAAGGAAGGGGAGGTAAGTCCTGAAGAAGGAAGGAAAGAAAGAAGGAGAGGAGAGGTAAGGCATATAAGAAGGAAGGAGAGGTAAGGCATGAAAGATTGAAGGAAGGGAGGGAGGAGAGAAAAGGCATGAAAGAAGGAAGGAAGGAAGGAAGGAAGGAAGGAAGGAAGGAAGGAAGGACAGGAAGGAGAGGAGAGGTAAGGCATGAAAGAATGAGGGAGGTAGTATGGAAGGAAGGGAGGGAGGGAGGGAGGGAGGAAGGAAGGGTGGGAGGAAGGGGAGGTAAGGCATGAAAGAAGGAAGGGGAGGTAAGTCCTGAAAGAAGGAAGGAAGGAAAGAAGGAGAGGAGAGGTAAGGCATGAAAGAAGGAAGGAGAGGTAAGGCATGAAAGATTGAAGGAAGGGAGGGAGGAGAGAAAAGGCATGAAAGAAGGAAGGAAGGAGGGAAGGAAGGAAGGAAGGAAGGACAGGAAGGAGAGGAGAGGTAAGGCATGAAAGAATGAGGGAGGTAGTATGGAAGGAAGGAAGGGAGGGAGGGAGGGAGGGAGGGAGGGAGGAAGGAAGGGAGGGAGGAAGGGGAGGTAAGGCATGAAAGAAGGAAGGGGAGGTAAGTCCTGAAAGAAGGAAGGAAGGAAAGAAGGAGAGGAGAGGTAAGGCATGAAAGAAGGAAGGAGAGGTAAGGCATGAAAGATTGAAGGAAGGGAGGGAGGAGAGAAAAGGCATGAAAGAAGGAAGGAAGGAAGGAAGGAAGGAAGGAATAAAGGAGCAGAGAGGTAAGGCATGAAAGAAGGACCGAAGGAAGGAAGGACAGGAAGGAGAGGAGAGGTAAGGCATGAAAGAAGGTAGGTTGCTAGGAAGGAAGGAAGGAAGGAAGGAAGGAAGGAAGGAAGGAAGGAAGGAAGGAAGGAAGGAAGGAAGGAGAGGTAAGGCATGAAAGAATGAGGAGGGAGGATGGAAGGAAGGAAGGAAGTAGAGGTAAGGCATGAAAGAATGAGGGAGGTAGGATAGAAGGAAGGGAGGAAGGGAGGGAGGAAGGAAGGAAGGAAGGAAGGAAGGTGAGGTAAGTCATGAAAGAATGAAGTTGATGTAAGTCATGAAAGAATGAAGGAATGGAGGGAGGATAGGTTAGGCATGAAAGAAGGAAGGAGAGGTAAGTCATGAAAGAAGGAAGGAAGTGAGGGAGGAGAGAAAAGGCATGAAGGAAGGAAGGAAGGAAGGAAGGAGCGGAGAGGTAAGGCATGAAAGAAGGAACGAAGGAAGAAAGGACAGGAAGGAGAGGAGAGGTAAGGCATGAAAGAAGGTAGGAAGGAAGGAAGGATAGAAGGAAGGAAGGAAGGAAGGAGAGGTAAGGCATTAAAGAATGAGGAGGGAGGATGGAAGGAAGGAAGGAAGTAGAGGTAAGGCATGAAAGAATGAGGGAGGTAGGATAGAAGGAAGGGAGGAAGGAAGGGAGGAAGAAAGGAGAGGTAAGGCATGAAAGAAGGAAGGAAGATAGAAGGAAGGAAGGAAGGAAGGAAGGAAGGAGAGGTAAGGCATGAAAGAATGAGGGCGGGAGGATGGAAGGAAAGAAGGAAGTAGAGGTAAGGCATAAAAGAATGAGGGAGGTAGGATGGAAGGAAGGAAGGAAGGAAGTAGAGGTAAGGCATGAAAGAACGAAGGAATGAAGGAAGGCGAGGTAAGTCATGAAAGAATGAAGTTGATGTAAGTCATGAAAGAATGAAGGAAGGAAGGAGCGGAGAGGTAAGGCATGAAAGAATGAATGAATGAAGGAAGGAAGGAAGGAAGGACATGAAAGGCATGAAACAATGAAGGGGAGGTAAGTCATGAAAGAAGGAAGGAAGGAAGGAGAGGAGAGGAGAGGTAAGGCATGAAAGAATGAAGGAACGAATGAAGGACAGGTAAGGCATGAAAGAAGGAAGGAAGGAAGGAAGGAAGGAGGAAGGAGGAAGGGGGAAGGAAGGAAGGAGAGGTAAGGCATGAAAGAAGGAAGGGGAGGTAAGTCATGAAAGAAGGAAGGAAGGAAAGATGGAGAGTAGAGATAAGGCATGAAAGAAGGAAGCAGAGGTAAGGCGTGAAAGAATGAAGGAAGGGAGGGAGGAGAGAAAAGGCATGAAGGAAGGAAGGAAGGAAGGAAGGAAGGAAGGAAGGAGCGGAGAGGTAGGGCATGAAAGAGGGAAGGAAGGAAGGAAGGAAGGAAGGACAGGAAGGAGAGGAGAGGTAAGGCATGAAAGAATGAGGGAGGTAGGATGGAAGGAAGGAAGGAAGGAAGGGATTGAGGGAGGGGGAAGGAAGGAAGGGAGGAAGGAGAGGGAAGGCATGAAAGAAAGAAGGAAAGAAGGAAGGAGAGGTAAGGAATTAAAGAAGGGAGGGAGGGAGGGAGGAAGGAAGGAAGGAGAGGTAAGGCATGAAAGAAGGAAGGAAAGAGAGGTTAGGCAGGAAAGAAGGAAGGGGAGGATAGGCATCACAGAAGGAAGAAAAGTTAAGGTATGAAAGAATGAAGGAAGGGAGGGAAGAGAGGAAAGGCATGAAAGAAGGAAGGAAGGAAGGGAGGAAGGAGGAAGGAAGGAAGGAAGAAAGGAAGGAAGGAAGGAAGGAAGGTAGGAAGGAAGGAGAGGTAAGGCATGAAAGAAGGAAGGAAAGAGAGGTAAGACATGAAAGAATGAGGGAGGTAGGAAGGAAGGAAGGGAGGGAGGGAGGGAGGAAGGAAAGGAGGAAGGAAGGGAGGGAGGAAAGAAGGAAGGGAGGAAGGAGAGGTAAGGCATGAAAGAAGGAAGGAGAGGAAAGGCATGAAAGAAGGAAGGAAGTGAGGGAGGAGAGAAAAGGCATGAAGGAAGGAAGGAAGGAAGGAAGCAAGGAAGCAAGGAAGGAAGGAGCGGAGAGGTAAGGCATGAAAGTAGGAACGAAGGAAGGAAGGACAGGAAGGAGAGGAGAGGTAAGGCATGAAAGAAAGAAGGAAGGAAGGAAGGACAGGAAAGGCATGAAAGAATGAAGGAACGAATGAAGGAGAGGTAAGGCATGAAAGAAGGAAGGAAGGAAGGAAGGACAGGAAAGGCATGAAAGAATGAAGGAAGGAAGGAAGGAGAGGAGACTAGAGGTAAGGCATGAAAGAAAGAAGGACGGAAGGAAGGACAGGAAAGGCATGAAAGAATGAAGGAACGAATGAAGGAGAGGTAAGGCATGAAAGAAGGAAGGAAGGAAGGAAGGAGGAAGGAGGAAGGGGGAAGGAAGGAAGGAGAGGTAAGGCATGAAAGAGGGAAGGGGAGGTAAGTCATGAAAGAAGGAAGGAAGGAAAGATGGAGAGTAGAGGTAAGGCATGAAAGAAGGAAGCAGAGGTAAGGCATGAAAGAATGAAGGAAGGGAGGGAGGAGAGAAAAGGCATGAAGGAAGGAAGGAAGGAAGGAAAGAAGGAAGGAAGGAAGGAAGGAAGGAAGGAAGGAAGGAAGGAAGGAAGGAAGGAAGGAGCCGAGAGGTAAGGCATGAAAGAAGGAAGGAAGGAAGGAAGGAAGGAAGGAAGGAAGGACAGGAAGGAGAGGAGACGTAAGGCATGAAAGAATGAGGGAGGTAGGATGGAAGGAAGGAAGGGAGGGAGGGAGGGGGAAGGAAGGAAGGGAGGAAGGAGAGGTAAGGCATGAAAGAAGGAAGGGGAGGTAAGTCCTGAAGAAGGAAGGAAGGAAAGAAGGAGAGGAGAGGTAAGGCATGAAAGAAGGAAGGAGAGGTAAGGCATGAAAGATTGAAGGAAGGGAGGGAGGAGAGAAAAGGCATGAAAGAAGGAAGGAAGGAAGGAAGGAAGGAAGGAAGGAAGGAATAAAGGAGCAGAGAGGTAAGGTATGAAAGAAGGAAGGAAGGAAGGATAGAAGGAAGGAAGGAAGGAAGGAAGGAAGGAAGGAAGGAAGGAAGGCGAGGTAAGTCATGAAAGAATGAAGTTGATGTAAGTCATGAAAGAATGAAGGAATGGAGGGAGGAGAGGTTAGGCATGGAAGAAGGAAGGAGAGGTAAGGCATGGAAGAAGGAAGGGGAGGTAAATCATGAAAGAAGGAAGGAAGGAAGGAGCGGAGAGGTAAGTCATGAAAGAAGGAAGGAAGGAAGGAAGGAAGGAAGGACAGGAAAGGCATGAAAGAATGAAGGGGAGGCAAGTAATGAAAGAAGGAAGGAAGAATGGAAGGAAGGAGAGGAGAGGTATGGCATGAAAGAAAGAAGGAAAGAAGGAAGGAGAGGTAAGGAATTAAAGAAGGAAGGGAGGGAGGGAGGAAGGAAGGAAGGAAGGAGAGGTAAGGCATGAAAGAAGGAAGGAAGGAGAGGTTAGGCAGGAAAGAAGGAAGGGGAGGTAAGGCATGAAAGAAGGAAGGAAGTGAGGGAGGAGAGAAAAGGAAGGAAGGAAGGAAGGAAGGAAGGAAGGAAGGAAGGAGCGGAGAGGTAAGGCATGAAAGAAGGAACGAAGGAAGGAAGGACAGGAAGGAGAGGAGAGGTAAGGCGTGAAAGAAGGTAGGTAGGTAGGAAGGAAGGAAGGAAGGAAGGAGAGGTAAGGCATGAAAGAAAGAAGGAAGGAAGGAAGGACAGGAAAGGCATGAAAGAATGAAGGAACGAATGAAGGAGAGGTAAGGCATGAAAGAAGGAAGGAAGTAAAGAAGGAGAGGAGAGATAAGGCATGAAAGAAGGAAGGAGAGGTAAGGCATGAAAGAATGAAGGAACGAATGAAGGAGAGGTAAGGCATGAAAGAAGGAAGGAAGTAAAGAAGGAGAGGAGAGATAAGGCATGAAAGAAGGAAGGAGAGGTAAGGCATGAAAGAATGAAGGAAGGAAGGAAGGACAGGAAAGGCATGAAAGAATGAAGGAAGGAAGGAAGGAGAGGAGACTAGAGGTAAGGCATGAAAGAAAGAAGGACGGAAGGAAGGACAGGAAAGGCATGAAAGAATGAAGGAACGAATGAAGGAGAGGTAAGGCATGAAAGAAGGAAGGAAGGAAGGAAGGAAGGAGGAAGGAGGAAGGGGGAAGGAAGGAAGGAGAGGTAAGGCATGAAAGAGGGAAGGGGAGGTAAGTCATGAAAGAAGGAAGGAAGGAAAGATGGAGAGTAGAGGTAAGGCATGAAAGAAGGAAGCAGAGGTAAGCCATGAAAGAATGAAGGAAGGGAGGGAGGAGAGAAAAGGCATGAAGGAAGGAAGGAAGGAAGGAAAGAAGGAAGGAAGGAAGGAAGGAAGGAAGGAAGGAAGGAAGGAAGGAAGGAGCCGAGAGGTAAGGCATGAAAGAAGGAAGGAAGGAAGGAAGGAAGGAAGGAAGGAAGGAAGGAAGGAAGGAAGGAAGGAAGGACAGGAAGGAGAGGAGACGTAAGGCATGAAAGAATGAGGGAGGTAGGATGGAAGGAAGGAAGGGAGGGAGGGAGGGGGAAGGAAGGAAGGGAGGAAGGAGAGGTAAGGCATGAAAGAAGGAAGGGGAGGTAAGTCCTGAAGAAGGAAGGAAGGAAAGAAGGAGAGGAGAGGTAAGGCATGAAAGAAGGAAGGAGAGGTAAGGCATGAAAGATTGAAGGAAGGGAGGGAGGAGAGAAAAGGCATGAAAGAAGGAAGGAAGGAAGGAAGGAAGGAAGGAAGGAATAAAGGAGCAGAGAGGTAAGGTATGAAAGAAGGAAGGAAGGAAGGATAGAAGGAAGGAAGGAAGGAAGGAAGGAAGGAAGGAAGGAAGGAAGGAAGGAAGGCGAGGTAAGTCATGAAAGAATGAAGTTGATGTAAGTCATGAAAGAATGAAGGAATGGAGGGAGGAGAGGTTAGGCATGGAAGAAGGAAGGAGAGGTAAGGCATGGAAGAAGGAAGGGGAGGTAAATCATGAAAGAAGGAAGGAAGGAAGGAGCGGAGAGGTAAGTCATGAAAGAAGGAAGGAAGGAAGGAAGGAAGGAAGGACAGGAAAGGCATGAAAGAATGAAGGGGAGGCAAGTAATGAAAGAAGGAAGGAAGAATGGAAGGAAGGAGAGGAGAGGTATGGCATGAAAGAAAGAAGGAAAGAAGGAAGGAGAGGTAAGGAATTAAAGAAGGAAGGGAGGGAGGGAGGAAGGAAGGAAGGAAGGAGAGGTAAGGCATGAAAGAAGGAAGGAAGGAGAGGTTAGGCAGGAAAGAAGGAAGGGGAGGTAAGGCATGAAAGAAGGAAGGAAGTGAGGGAGGAGAGAAAAGGAAGGAAGGAAGGAAGGAAGGAAGGAAGGAAGGAAGGAGCGGAGAGGTAAGGCATGAAAGAAGGAACGAAGGAAGGAAGGACAGGAAGGAGAGGAGAGGTAAGGCGTGAAAGAAGGTAGGTAGGTAGGAAGGAAGGAAGGAAGGAAGGAGAGGTAAGGCATGAAAGAAAGAAGGAAGGAAGGAAGGACAGGAAAGGCATGAAAGAATGAAGGAACGAATGAAGGAGAGGTAAGGCATGAAAGAAGGAAGGAAGTAAAGAAGGAGAGGAGAGATAAGGCATGAAAGAAGGAAGGAGAGGTAAGGCATGAAAGAATGAAGGAACGAATGAAGGAGAGGTAAGGCATGAAAGAAGGAAGGAAGTAAAGAAGGAGAGGAGAGATAAGGCATGAAAGAAGGAAGGAGAGGTAAGGCATGAAAGAATGAAGGAAGGAAGGAAGGACAGGAAAGGCATGAAAGAATGAAGGAAGGAAGGAAGGAGAGGAGACTAGAGGTAAGGCATGAAAGAAAGAAGGACGGAAGGAAGGACAGGAAAGGCATGAAAGAATGAAGGAACGAATGAAGGAGAGGTAAGGCATGAAAGAAGGAAGGAAGGAAGGAAGGAAGGAGGAAGGAGGAAGGGGGAAGGAAGGAAGGAGAGGTAAGGCATGAAAGAGGGAAGGGGAGGTAAGTCATGAAAGAAGGAAGGAAGGAAAGATGGAGAGTAGAGGTAAGGCATGAAAGAAGGAAGCAGAGGTAAGCCATGAAAGAATGAAGGAAGGGAGGGAGGAGAGAAAAGGCATGAAGGAAGGAAGGAAGGAAGGAAGGAAAGAAGGAAGGAAGGAAGGAAGGAAGGAAGGAAGGAGCCGAGAGGTAAGGCATGAAAGAAGGAAGGAAGGAAGGAAGGAAGGAAGGAAGGAAGGAAGGAAGGACAGGAAAGGCATGAAAGAATGAAGGGGAGGCAAGTAATGAAAGAAGGAAGGAAGAATGGAAGGAAGGAGAGGAGAGGTATGGCATGAAAGAAAGAAGGAAAGAAGGAAGGAGAGGTAAGGAATTAAAGAAGGAAGGGAGGGAGGGAGGAAGGAAGGAAGGAAGGAGAGGTAAGGCATGAAAGAAGGAAGGAAGGAGAGGTTAGGCAGGAAAGAAGGAAGGGGAGGTAAGGCATGAAAGAAGGAAGGAAGTGAGGGAGGAGAGAAAAGGAAGGAAGGAAGGAAGGAAGGAAGGAAGGAGCGGAGAGGTAAGGCATGAAAGAAGGAACGAAGGAAGGAAGGAAGGAAGGAAGGAAGGAAGGAAGGAAGGAAGGAAGGACAGGAAGGAGAGGAGACGTAAGGCATGAAAGAATGAGGGAGGTAGGATGGAAGGAAGGAAGGGAGGGAGGGAGGGGGAAGGAAGGAAGGGAGGAAGGAGAGGTAAGGCATGAAAGAAGGAAGGGGAGGTAAGTCCTGAAGAAGGAAGGAAGGAAAGAAGGAGAGGAGAGGTAAGGCATGAAAGAAGGAAGGAGAGGTAAGGCATGAAAGATTGAAGGAAGGGAGGGAGGAGAGAAAAGGCATGAAAGAAGGAAGGAAGGAAGGAAGGAAGGAAGGAAGGAAGGAAGGAAGGAATAAAGGAGCAGAGAGGTAAGGTATGAAAGAAGGAAGGAAGGAAGGATAGAAGGAAGGAAGGAAGGAAGGAAGGAAGGAAGGAAGGAAGGAAGGAAGGAAGGCGAGGTAAGTCATGAAAGAATGAAGTTGATGTAAGTCATGAAAGAATGAAGGAATGGAGGGAGGAGAGGTTAGGCATGGAAGAAGGAAGGAGAGGTAAGGCATGGAAGAAGGAAGGGGAGGTAAATCATGAAAGAAGGAAGGAAGGAAGGAGCGGAGAGGTAAGTCATGAAAGAAGGAAGGAAGGAAGGAAGGAAGGAAGGACAGGAAAGGCATGAAAGAATGAAGGGGAGGCAAGTAATGAAAGAAGGAAGGAAGAATGGAAGGAAGGAGAGGAGAGGTATGGCATGAAAGAAAGAAGGAAAGAAGGAAGGAGAGGTAAGGAATTAAAGAAGGAAGGGAGGGAGGGAGGAAGGAAGGAAGGAAGGAGAGGTAAGTCATGAAAGAAGGAAGGAAGGAAGGAAGGAAGGAAGGACAGGAAAGGCATGAAAGAATGAAGGGGAGGCAAGTAATGAAAGAAGGAAGGAAGAATGGAAGGAAGGAGAGGAGAGGTATGGCATGAAAGAAAGAAGGAAAGAAGGAAGGAGAGGTAAGGAATTAAAGAAGGAAGGGAGGGAGGGAGGAAGGAAGGAAGGAAGGAGAGGTAAGGCATGAAAGAAGGAAGGAAGGAGAGGTTAGGCAGGAAAGAAGGAAGGGGAGGTAAGGCATGAAAGAAGGAAGGAAGTGAGGGAGGAGAGAAAAGGAAGGAAGGAAGGAAGGAAGGAAGGAAGGAAGGAGCGGAGAGGTAAGGCATGAAAGAAGGAACGAAGGAAGGAAGGACAGGAAGGAGAGGAGAGGTAAGGCGTGAAAGAAGGTAGGTAGGTAGGAAGGAAGGAAGGAAGGAAGGAGAGGTAAGGCATGAAAGAAAGAAGGAAGGAAGGAAGGACAGGAAAGGCATGAAAGAATGAAGGAACGAATGAAGGAGAGGTAAGGCATGAAAGAAGGAAGGAAGTAAAGAAGGAGAGGAGAGATAAGGCATGAAAGAAGGAAGGAGAGGTAAGGCATGAAAGAATGAAGGAACGAATGAAGGAGAGGTAAGGCATGAAAGAAGGAAGGAAGTAAAGAAGGAGAGGAGAGATAAGGCATGAAAGAAGGAAGGAGAGGTAAGGCATGAAAGAATGAAGGAAGGAAGGAAGGACAGGAAAGGCATGAAAGAATGAAGGAAGGAAGGAAGGAGAGGAGACTAGAGGTAAGGCATGAAAGAAAGAAGGACGGAAGGAAGGACAGGAAAGGCATGAAAGAATGAAGGAACGAATGAAGGAGAGGTAAGGCATGAAAGAAGGAAGGAAGGAAGGAAGGAAGGAGGAAGGAGGAAGGGGGAAGGAAGGAAGGAGAGGTAAGGCATGAAAGAGGGAAGGGGAGGTAAGTCATGAAAGAAGGAAGGAAGGAAAGATGGAGAGTAGAGGTAAGGCATGAAAGAAGGAAGCAGAGGTAAGCCATGAAAGAATGAAGGAAGGGAGGGAGGAGAGAAAAGGCATGAAGGAAGGAAGGAAGGAAGGAAAGAAGGAAGGAAGGAAGGAAGGAAGGAAGGAAGGAAGGAAGGAAGGAAGGAAGGAGCCGAGAGGTAAGGCATGAAAGAAGGAAGGAAGGAAGGAAGGAAGGAAGGAAGGAAGGAAGGAAGGAAGGACAGGAAGGAGAGGAGACGTAAGGCATGAAAGAATGAGGGAGGTAGGATGGAAGGAAGGAAGGGAGGGAGGGAGGGGGAAGGAAGGAAGGGAGGAAGGAGAGGTAAGGCATGAAAGAAGGAAGGGGAGGTAAGTCCTGAAGAAGGAAGGAAGGAAAGAAGGAGAGGAGAGGTAAGGCATGAAAGAAGGAAGGAGAGGTAAGGCATGAAAGATTGAAGGAAGGGAGGGAGGAGAGAAAAGGCATGAAAGAAGGAAGGAAGGAAGGAAGGAAGGAAGGAAGGAAGGAAGGAATAAAGGAGCAGAGAGGTAAGGTATGAAAGAAGGAAGGAAGGAAGGATAGAAGGAAGGAAGGAAGGAAGGAAGGAAGGAAGGAAGGAAGGAAGGCGAGGTAAGTCATGAAAGAATGAAGTTGATGTAAGTCATGAAAGAATGAAGGAATGGAGGGAGGAGAGGTTAGGCATGGAAGAAGGAAGGAGAGGTAAGGCATGGAAGAAGGAAGGGGAGGTAAATCATGAAAGAAGGAAGGAAGGAAGGAGCGGAGAGGTAAGTCATGAAAGAAGGAAGGAAGGAAGGAAGGAAGGAAGGACAGGAAAGGCATGAAAGAATGAAGGGGAGGCAAGTAATGAAAGAAGGAAGGAAGAATGGAAGGAAGGAGAGGAGAGGTATGGCATGAAAGAAAGAAGGAAAGAAGGAAGGAGAGGTAAGGAATTAAAGAAGGAAGGGAGGGAGGGAGGAAGGAAGGAAGGAAGGAGAGGTAAGGCATGAAAGAAGGAAGGAAGGAGAGGTTAGGCAGGAAAGAAGGAAGGGGAGGTAAGGCATGAAAGAAGGAAGGAAGTGAGGGAGGAGAGAAAAGGAAGGAAGGAAGGAAGGAAGGAAGGAAGGAAGGAAGGAGCGGAGAGGTAAGGCATGAAAGAAGGAACGAAGGAAGGAAGGACAGGAAGGAGAGGAGAGGTAAGGCGTGAAAGAAGGTAGGTAGGTAGGAAGGAAGGAAGGAAGGAAGGAGAGGTAAGGCATGAAAGAAAGAAGGAAGGAAGGAAGGACAGGAAAGGCATGAAAGAATGAAGGAACGAATGAAGGAGAGGTAAGGCATGAAAGAAGGAAGGAAGTAAAGAAGGAGAGGAGAGATAAGGCATGAAAGAAGGAAGGAGAGGTAAGGCATGAAAGAATGAAGGAACGAATGAAGGAGAGGTAAGGCATGAAAGAAGGAAGGAAGTAAAGAAGGAGAGGAGAGATAAGGCATGAAAGAAGGAAGGAGAGGTAAGGCATGAAAGAATGAAGGAAGGAAGGAAGGACAGGAAAGGCATGAAAGAATGAAGGAAGGAAGGAAGGAGAGGAGACTAGAGGTAAGGCATGAAAGAAAGAAGGACGGAAGGAAGGACAGGAAAGGCATGAAAGAATGAAGGAACGAATGAAGGAGAGGTAAGGCATGAAAGAAGGAAGGAAGGAAGGAAGGAAGGAGGAAGGAGGAAGGGGGAAGGAAGGAAGGAGAGGTAAGGCATGAAAGAGGGAAGGGGTGGTAAGTCATGAAAGAAGGAAGGAAGGAAAGATGGAGAGTAGAGGTAAGGCATGAAAGAAGGAAGCAGAGGTAAGCCATGAAAGAATGAAGGAAGGGAGGGAGGAGAGAAAAGGCATGAAGGAAGGAAGGAAGGAAGGAAGGAAAGAAGGAAGGAAGGAAGGAAGGAAGGAAGGAAGGAGCCGAGAGGTAAGGCATGAAAGAAGGAAGGAAGGAAGGAAGGAAGGAAGGAAGGAAGGAAGGAAGGACAGGAAGGAGAGGAGACGTAAGGCATGAAAGAATGAGGGAGGTAGGATGGAAGGAAGGAAGGAAGGGAGGGAGGGAGGGGGAAGGAAGGAAGGGAGGAAGGAGAGGTAAGGCATGAAAGAAGGAAGGGGAGGTAAGTCCTGAAGAAGGAAGGAAGGAAAGAAGGAGAGGAGAGGTAAGGCATGAAAGAAGGAAGGAGAGGTAAGGCATGAAAGATTGAAGGAAGGGAGGGAGGAGAGAAAAGGCATGAAAGAAGGAAGGAAGGAAGGAAGGAAGGAAGGAAGGAAGGAAGGAAGGACAGGAAGGAGAGGAGAGGTAAGGCATGAAAGAATGAGGGAGGTAGTAAGGAAGGAAGGGAGGGAGGGAGGGAGGGAGGGAGGAAGGAAGGGAGGGAGGAAGGGGAGGTAAGGCATGAAAGAAGGAAGGGGAGGTAAGTCCTGAAAGAAGGAAGGAAGGAAAGAAGGAGAGGAGAGGTAAGGCATGAAAGAAGGAAGGAGAGGTAAGGCATGAAAGATTGAAGGAAGGGAGGGAGGAGAGAAAAGGCATGAAAGAAGGAAGGAAGGAAGGAAGGAAGGAATAAAGGAGCAGAGAGGTAAGGTATGAAAGAAGGAAGGAAGGAAGGATAGAAGGAAGGAAGGAAGGAAGGAAGGAAGGAAGGAAGGAAGGAAGGAAGGAAGGAAGGCGAGGTAAGTCATGAAAGAATGAAGTTGATGTAAGTCATGAAAGAATGAAGGAGGGAGGAGAGGTTAGGCATGGAAGAAGGAAGGAGAGGTAAGGCATGGAAGAAGGAAGGGGAGGTAAATCATGAAAGAAGGAAGGAAGGAAGGAGCGGAGAGGTAAGTCATGAAAGAAGGAAGGAAGGAAGGAAGGAAGGACAGGAAAGGCATGAAAGAATGAAGGGGAGGTAAGTAATGAAAGAAGGAAGGAAGAATGGAAGGAAGGAGAGGAGAGGTATGGCATGAAAGAAAGAAGGAAAGAAGGAAGGAGAGGTAAGGAATTAAAGAAGGAAGGGAGGGAGGGAGGAAGGAAGGAAGGAAGGAGAGGTAAGGCATGAAAGAAGGAAGGAAGGAGAGGTTAGGCAGGAAAGAAGGAAGGGGAGGTAAGGCATGAAAGAAGGAAGGAAGTGAGGGAGGAGAGAAAAGGCATGAAGGAAGGAAGGAAGGAAGGAAGGAAGGAAGGAAGGAGCGGAGAGGTAAGGCATGAAAGAAGGAACGAAGGAAGGAAGGACAGGAAGGAGAGGAGAGGTAAGGCATGAAAGAAGGTAGGTAGGTAGGAAGGAAGGAAGGAAGGAAGGAAGGAAGGAAGGAGAGGTAAGGCATGAAAGAAAGAAGGAAGGAAGGAAGGACAGGAAAGGCATGAAAGAATGAAGGAACGAATGAAGGAGAGGTAAGGCATGAAAGAAGGAAGGAAGTAAAGAAGGAGAGGAGAGATAAGGCATGAAAGAAGGAAGGAGAGGTAAGGCATGAAAGAATGAAGGAAGGAAGGAAGGACAGGAAAGGCATGAAAGAATGAAGGAAGGAAGGAAGGAGAGGAGACTAGAGGTAAGGCATGAAAGAAAGAAGGACGGAAGGAAGGACAGGAAAGGCATGAAAGAATGAAGGAACGAATGAAGGAGAGGTAAGGCATGAAAGAAGGAAGGAAGGAAGGAAGGAAGGAAGGAGGAAGGAGGAAGGGGGCAGGAAGGAAGGAGAGGTAAGGCATGAAAGAAGGAAGGGGAGGTAAGTCATGAAAGAAGGAAGGAAGGAAAGATGGAGAGTAGAGGTAAGGCATGAAAGAAGGAAGCAGAGGTAAGGCATGAAAGAATGAAGGAAGGGAGGGAGGAGAGAAAAGGCATGAAAGAATGAGGGAGGGCGGATGGAAGGAAGGAAGGAAGTAGAGGTAAGGCATGAAAGAATGAGGGAGGTAGGAAGGAAGGGAGGGAGGGAGGAAGGAAGGAAAGGAGGAAGGAAGGGAGGGAGGGAGGGAGGGAGGGAGGAAGGAAGGGAGGGAGGAAGGGGAGGTAAGGCATGAAAGAAGGAAGGGGAGGTAAGTCCTGAAAGAAGGAAGGAAGGAAAGAAGGAGAGGAGAGGTAAGGCATGAAAGAAGGAAGGAGAGGTAAGGCATGAAAGATTGAAGGAAGGGAGGGAGGAGAGAAAAGGCATGAAAGAAGGAAGGAAGGAAGGAAGGAAGGAAGGAAGGAAGGAAGGAAGGAAGGAATAAAGGAGCAAAGAGGTAAGGTATGAAAGAAGGAAGGAAGGAAGGATAGAAGGAAGGAAGGAAGGAAGGAAGGAAGGAAGGAAGGACAGGAAGGAGAGGAGAGGTAAGGCATGAAAGAATGAGGGAGGTAGTATGGAAGGAAGGGAGGGAGGGAGGGAGGGAGGGAGGAAGGAAGGGGGGGAGGAAGGGGAGGTAAGGCATGAAAGAAGGAAGGGGAGGTAAGTCCTGAAAGAAGGAAGGAAGGAAAGAAGGAGAGGAGAGGTAAGGCATGAAAGAAGGAAGGAGAGGTAAGGCATGAAAGATTGAAGGAAGGGAGGGAGGAGAGAAAAGGCATGAAAGAAGGAAGGAAGGAAGGATGGAAGGAAGGAAGGACAGGAAGGAGAGGAGAGGTAAGGCATGAAAGAATGAGGGAGGTAGTATGGAAGGAAGGAAGGGAGGGAGGGAGGGAGGGAGGGAGGAAGGAAGGGAGGGAGGAAGGGGAGGTAAGGCATGAAAGAAGGAAGGGGAGGTAAGTCCTGAAAGAAGGAAGGAAGGAAAGGAGAGGAGAGGTAAGGCATGAAAGAAGGAAGGAGAGGTAAGGCATGAAAGATTGAAGGAAGGGAGGGAGGACAGAAAAGGCATGAAAGAAGGAAGGAAGGAAGGAAGGAAGGAAGGAATAAAGGAGCAAAGAGGTAAGGTATGAAAGAAGGAAGGAAGGAAGGATAGAAGGAAGGAAGGAAGGAAGGAAGGAAGGAAGGAAGGAAGGAAGGCGAGGTAAGTCATGAAAGAATGAAGTTGATGTAAGTCATGAAAGAATGAAGGAATGGAGGAAGGAGAGGTAAGGTATGGAAGAAGGAAGGGGAGGTAAATCATGAAAGAAGGAAGGAAGGAAGGAGCGGAGAGGTAAGTCATGAAAGAAGGAAGGAAGGAAGGAAGGAAGGAAGGACAGGAAAGGCATGAAAGAATGAAGGGGAGGTAAGTAATGAAAGAAGGAAGGAAGAATGGAAGGAAGGAGAGGAGAGGTATGGCATGAAAGAATGAGGGAGGTAGGAAGGAAGGGAGGGAGGGAGGAAGGAAGGAAAGGAGGGAGGGAGGGAGGGAGGGAGGGAGGGAGGGAGGGAGGAAGGAAGGGAGGGAGGAAGGGGAGGTAAGGCATGAAAGAAGGAAGGGGAGGTAAGTCCTGAAAGAAGGAAGGAAGGAAAGAAGGAGAGGAGAGGTAAGGCATGAAAGAAGGAAGGAGAGGTAAGGCATGAAAGATTGAAGGAAGGGAGGGAGGAGAGAAAAGGCATGAAAGAAGGAAGGAAGGAAGGAAGGAAGGAAGGAAGGAAGGAAGGAAGGAAGGAAGGAATAAAGGAGCAAAGAGGTAAGGTATGAAAGAAGGAAGGAAGGAAGGATAGAAGGAAGGAAGGAAGGAAGGAAGGAAGGAAGGAAGGACAGGAAGGAGAGGAGAGGTAAGGCATGAAAGAATGAGGGAGGTAGTATGGAAGGAAGGGAGGGAGGGAGGGAGGGAGGGAGGAAGGAAGGGGGGGAGGAAGGGGAGGTAAGGCATGAAAGAAGGAAGGGGAGGTAAGTCCTGAAAGAAGGAAGGAAGGAAAGAAGGAGAGGAGAGGTAAGGCATGAAAGAAGGAAGGAGAGGTAAGGCATGAAAGATTGAAGGAAGGGAGGGAGGAGAGAAAAGGCATGAAAGAAGGAAGGAAGGAAGGATGGAAGGAAGGAAGGACAGGAAGGAGAGGAGAGGTAAGGCATGAAAGAATGAGGGAGGTAGTATGGAAGGAAGGAAGGGAGGGAGGGAGGGAGGGAGGAAGGAAGGAAGGGAGGGAGGAAGGGGAGGTAAGGCATGAAAGAAGGAAGGGGAGGTAAGTCCTGAAAGAAGGAAGGAAGGAAAGGAGAGGAGAGGTAAGGCATGAAAGAAGGAAGGAGAGGTAAGGCATGAAAGATTGAAGGAAGGGAGGGAGGAGAGAAAAGGCATGAAAGAAGGAAGGAAGGAAGGAAGGAAGGAAGGAAGGAAGGAAGGAAGGAAGGAATAAAGGAGCAAAGAGGTAAGGTATGAAAGAAGGAAGGAAGGAAGGATAGAAGGAAGGAAGGAAGGAAGGAAGGAAGGAAGGAAGGAAGGAAGGCGAGGTAAGTCATGAAAGAATGAAGTTGATGTAAGTCATGAAAGAATGAAGGAATGGAGGAAGGAGAGGTAAGGTATGGAAGAAGGAAGGGGAGGTAAATCATGAAAGAAGGAAGGAAGGAAGGAGCGGAGAGGTAAGTCATGAAAGAAGGAAGGAAGGAAGGAAGGAAGGAAGGACAGGAAAGGCATGAAAGAATGAAGGGGAGGTAAGTAATGAAAGAAGGAAGGAAGAATGGAAGGAAGGAGAGGAGAGGTATGGCATGAAAGAAAGAAGGAAAGAAGGAAGGAGAGGTAAGGAATTAAAGAAGGAAGGGAGGGAGGGAGGAAGGAAGGAAGGGAGGAGAGGTAAGGCATGAAAGAAGGAAGGAAGGAGAGGTTAGGCAGGAAAGAAGGAAGGAAGGGAGGGAAGAGAGGAAAGGCATGAAAGAAGGAAGGAAGGAAGGAAGGAAGGAAGGAGAGGTTAGGCAGGAAAGAAGGAAGGGGAGGATAGGCATCACAGAAGGAAGAAAAGTTAAGGCATGAAAGAATGAAGGGAGGGAGGGAAGAGAGGAAAGGCATGAAAGAAGGAAGGAAGGAAGGAAGAAAGGAAGGAAGGAGGAAGGAAGGAAGGAAGGAAGGAAGGAAGGAAGGTAGTAGAGGTAAGGCATGAAAGAATGAGGGAGGGCGGATGGAAGGAAGGATGGAAGTAGAGGTAAGGCATGAAAGAATGAGGGAGGTAGGAAGGAAGGAAGGGAGGGAGGGAGGGAGGAAGGAAGGGAGGAAGGAAGGGAGGGAGGAAAGAAGGAAGGGAGGAAGGAAGGAGAGGTAAGGCATGAAAGAAGGAAGGAAGGAGAGGTTAGGCAGGAAAGAAGGAAGGGGAGGATAGGCATCACAGAAGGAAGAAAAGTTAAGGCATGAAAGAATGAAGGAAGGGAGGGAAGAGAGGAAAGGCATGAAAGAAGGAAGGAAGGAAGGAAGGAAGGAAGGAAGGAAGGAGGAAGGAAGGAAGGAAGGAAGGAAGGAAGGTAGTAGAGGTAAGGCAGGAAAGAAGGAAGGGGAGGTAAGGCATGAGAGAAGGAAGGAAGTGAGGGAGGAGAGAAAAGGCATGAAGGAAGGAACGAAGGACAGGAAGGAGAGGAGAGGTAAGGCATGAAAGAAGGTAGGAAGGAAGGAAGGAAGGATAGAAGGAAGGAAGGAAGGAAGGAAGGAAGGAAGGAAGGAAGGAAGGACAGGAAGGAGAGGAGAGGTAAGGCATGAAAGAAGGTAGGAAGGAAGGAAGGAAGGATAGAAGGAAGGAGGAAGGAAGAAAAGAAGGAAGGAAGGAAGGAAGGAAGGAAGGAGAGGTAAGGCATGAAAGAATGAGGAGGGAGGATGGAAGGAAGGAAGGAAGTAGAGGTAAGGCATGAAAGAATGAGGGAGGTAGGATAGAAGGAAGGGAGGAAGGAAGGGAGGAAGAAAGGAGAGGTAAGGCATGAAAGAATGAAGGGGAGGTAAGTAATGAAAGAAGGAAGGAAGAATGGAAGGAAGGAGAGGAGAGGTATGGCATGAAAGAAAGAAGGAAGGAAGGAGAGGTAAGGAATTACAGAAGGAAGGGAGGGAGGGAGGAAGGAAGGAAGGGAGGAGAGGTAAGGCATGAAAGAAGGAAGGAAGGAGAGGTTAGGCAGGAAAGAAGGAAGGAAGGGAGGGAAGAGAGGAAAGGCATGAAAGAAGGAAGGAAGGAAGGAAGGAAGGAAGGAGAGGTAAGGCATGAAAGAAGGAAGGAAGGAAGGAAGGAAGGAAGGAAGGAGGAAGGAGGAAGGGGGAAGGAAGGAAGGAGAGGTAAGGCATGAAAGAAGGAAGGGGAGGTAAGTCATGAAAGAAGGAAGGAAGGAAAAATGGAGAGTAGAGGTAAGGCATGAAAGAAGGAAGCAGAGGTAAGGCATGAAAGAATGAAGGAAGGGAGGGAGGAGAGAAAAGGCATGAAGGAAGGAAGGAAGGAAGGAAGGAAGGAGCCGAGAGGTAAGGCATGAAAGAAGGAAGGAAGGAAGGAAAGAAGGAAGGAAGGAAGGAAGGAAGGAAGGAAGGAAGGAAGGAAGGAAGGAAGGACAGGAAGGAGAGGAGAGGTAAGGCATGAAAGAAAGAAGGAAGGAAGGAAGGACAGGAAAGGCATGAAAGAATGAAGGAACGAATGAAGGAGAGGTAAGGCATGAAAGAAGGAAGGAAGGAAGGAAGGAGGAATGAATGAATGAATGAAGGAAGGAAGGAAGGAAGGAAGGAAGGAAGGAATGAAGGAAGGAAGGAGAGGTAAGGCATGAAAGAAAGAAGGAAGGAAGGACAGGAAAGGCATGAAAGAATGAAGGAACGAATGAAGGAGAGGTAAGGCATGAAAGAAGGAAGGAAGGGAGGGAGGGAGGGAGGAAGGGAGGAAGGGAGGAAGGGGAGGTAAGGCATGAAAGAAGGAAGGAAGTAAAGAAGGAGGGAGAGGAGAGATAAGGCATGAAAGAAGGAAGGAGAGGTAAGGCATGAAAGAATGAAGGAAGGAAGGACAGGAAAGGCATGAAAGAATGAAGGGGAGGTAAGTCATGAAAGAAGGAAGGAAGGAAGGAAGGAGAGGAAAGGCATGAAAGAAGGAAGGAAGGAAGGAAGGAGGAAGGAGGAAGGAATGAAGGAAGGAAGGAGAGGTAAGGCATGAAAGAAAGAAGGAAGGAAGGAAGGACAGGAAAGGCATGAAAGAAAGAAGGAAGGAAGGAAGGAAGGACAGGAAAGGCATGAAAGAAGGAAGGAAGGAAGGAGGAAGGAGGAAGGGGGAAGGAAGGAAGGAGAGGTAAGGCATGAAAGAAGGAAGGAGAGGTAAGGCATGAAGGAAGGAAGGAAGGAAGGAAGGAAGGAAGGAAGGACAGGAAGGAGAGGAGAGGTAAGGCATGAAAGAAAGAAGGAAGGAAGGAAGGACAGGAAAGGCATGAAAGAATGAAGGAACGAATGAAGGAGAGGTAAGGCATGAATGAAGGAAGGAAGTAAAGAAGGAGAGGAGAGATAAGGCATGAAAGAAGGAAGGAGAGGTAAGGCATGAAAGAATGAAGGAAGGAAGGAAGGAGAGGAGAGATAAGGCATGAAAGAAGGAAGGAGAGGTAAGGCATGAAAGAATGAAAGAAGGAAGGAAGGACAGGAAAGGCATGAAAGAATGAAGGGGAGGTAAGTCATGAAAGAAGGAAGGAAGGAAGGAAGGAGAGGAGACTAGAGGTAAGGCATGAAAGAAAGAAGGAAGGAAGGAAGGACAGGAAAGGCATGAAAGAATGAAGGAACGAATGAAGGAGAGGTAAGGCATGAAAGAAGGAAGGAAGGAAGGAAGGAAGGAGGAAGGAGGAAGGGGGAAGGAAGGAAGGAGAGGTAAGGCATGAAAGAAGGAAGGGGAGGTAAGTCATGAAAGAAGGAAGGAAGGAAAGATGGAGAGTAGAGGTAAGGCATGAAAGAAGGAAGCAGAGGTAAGGCATGAAAGAATGATGGAAGGGAGGGAGGAGAGAAAAGGCGTGAAGGAAGGAAGGAAGGAAGGAAGGAAGGAAGGAAGGAGCCGAGAGGTAAGGCATGAAAGAAGGAAGGAAGGAAGGAAGGACAGGAAGGAGAGGAGAGGTAAGGCATGAAAGAAAGAAGGAAGGAAGGAAGGAAGGACAGGAAAGGCATGAAAGAATGAAGGAACGAATGAAGGAGAGGTAAGGCATGAAAGAAGGAAGGAAGGAAGGAAGGAAGGAAGGAGGAATGAATGAATGAATGAATGAAGGAAGGAAGGAAGGAAGGAAGGAAGGAAGGAGAGGTAAGGCATGAAAGAATGAAGGAACGAATGAAGGAGAGGTAAGGCATGAAAGAAGGAAGGAAGGGAGGGAGGGAGGGAGGGAGGAAGGGAGGAAGGGGAGGTAAGGCATGAAAGAAGGAAGGAAGTAAAGAAGGAGAGGAGAGATAAGGCATGAAAGAATGAAGGGGAGGTAAGGCATGAAAGAATGAAGGAAGGGAGGGAGGAGAGAAAAGGCATGAAAGAAGGAAGGAAGGAAGGAAGGAAGGAAGGAAGGAAGGAAGGAAGGAAGGACAGGAAGGAGAGGAGAGGTAAGGCATGAAAGAATGAGGGAGGTAGTATGGAAGGAAGGAAGGGAGGGAGGGAGGGAGGGAGGGAGGGAGGAAGGAAGGGAGGGAGGAAGGTAGTAGAGGTAAGGCATGAAAGAATGAGGGAGGGCGGATGGAAGGAAGGAAGGAAGTAGAGGTAAGGCATGAAAGAATGAGGGAGGTAGGAAGGAAGGAAGGGAGGGAGGGAGGGAGGAAGGAAGGGAGGAAGGAAGGGAGGGAGGAAACAAGGAAGGGAGGAAGGAAGGAGAGGTAAGGCATGAAAGAATGAGGGAGGGCGGATGGAAGGAAGGAAGGAAGTAGAGGTAAGGCATGAAAGAATGAGGGAGGTAGGAAGGAAGGAAGGGAGGGAGGGAGGGAGGAAGGAAAGGAGGAAGGAAGGGAGGGAGGAAAGAAGGAAGGGAGGAAGAAGAGGTAAGGCATGAAAGAAGGAAGGAGAGGTAAGGCATGAAAGAAGGAAGGAAGTGAGGGAGGAGAGAAAAGGCATGAAGGAAGGAAGGAAGGAAGGAAGGAAGGAAGGAAGGAAGGAAGGAGCGGAGAGGTAAGGCATGAAAGAAGGACCGAAGGAAGGAAGGACAGGAAGGAGAGGAGAGGTAAGGCATGAAAGAAGGTAGGTTGCTAGGAAGGAAGGAAGGAAGGAAGGAAGGAAGGAAGGAAGGAAGGAAGGAAGGAAGGAAGGAAGGAGAGGTAAGGCATGAAAGAAAGAAGGAAGGAAGGAAGGACAGGAAAGGCATGAAAGAATGAAGGAACGAATGAAGGAGAGGTAAGGCATGAAAGAAGGAAGGAAGTAAAGAAGGAGAGGAGAGATAAGGCATGAAAGAATGAAGGGGAGGTAAGGCATGAAAGAATGAAGGAAGGGAGGGAGGAGAGAAAAGGCATGAAAGAAGGAAGGAAGGAAGGAAGGAAGGAAGGAAGGATGGAAGGAAGGAAGGACAGGAAGGAGAGGAGAGGTAAGGCATGAAAGAATGAGGGAGGTAGTATGGAAGGAAGGAAGGAAGGGAGGGAGGGAGGGAGGGGGAAGGAAGGAAGGGAGGAAGGAGAGGTAAGGCATGAAAGAAGGAAGGGGAGGTAAGTCCTGAAGAAGGAAGGAAAGAAAGAAGGAGAGGAGAGGTAAGGCATGAAAGAATGAAGGGGAGGTAAGGCATGAAAGAATGAAGGAAGGGAGGGAGGAGAGAAAAGGCATGAAAGAAGGAAGGAAGGGAGGGAGGGAGGGAGGGAGGAAGGGAGGAAGGGGAGGTAAGGCATGAAAGAAGGAAGGAAGTAAAGAAGGAGAGGAGAGATAAGGCATGAAAGAATGAAGGGGAGGTAAGGCATGAAAGAATGAAGGAAGGGAGGGAGGAGAGAAAAGGCATGAAAGAAGGAAGGAAGGAAGGAAGGAAGGAAGGAAGGAAGGAAGGAAGGACAGGAAGGAGAGGAGAGGTAAGGCATGAAAGAATGAGGGAGGTAGTATGGAAGGAAGGAAGGGAGGGAGGGAGGGAGGAAGGAAGGGAGGGAGGAAGGTAGTAGAGATAAGGCATGAAAGAATGAGGGAGGGCGGATGGAAGGAAGGAAGGAAGTAGAGGTAAGGCATGAAAGAATGAGGGAGGTAGGAAGGAAGGGAGGGAGGGAGGGAGGAAGGAAGGGAGGAAGGAAGGGAGGGAGGAAACAAGGAAGGGAGGAAGGAAGGAGAGGTAAGGCATGAAAGAATGAGGGAGGGCGGATGGAAGGAAGGAAGGAAGTAAAGGTAAGGCATGAAAGAATGAGGGAGGTAGGAAGGAAGGAAGGGAGGGAGGGAGGGAGGAAGGAAAGGAGGAAGGAAGGGAGGGAGGAAAGAAGGAAGGGAGGAAGAAGAGGTAAGGCATGAAAGAAGGAAGGAGAGGTAAGGTATGAAAGAAGGAAGGAAGTGAGGGAGGAGAGAAAAGGCATGAAGGAAGGAAGGAAGGAAGGAAGGAAGGAAGGAAGGAAGGAAGGAGCGGAGAGGTAAGGCATGAAAGAAGGACCGAAGGAAGGAAGGACAGGAAGGAGAGGAGAGGTAAGGCATGAAAGAAGGTAGGTTGCTAGGAAGGAAGGAAGGAAGGAAGGAAGGAAGGAAGGAAGGAGAGGTAAGGCATGAAAGAAAGAAGGAAGGAAGGAAGGACAGGAAAGGCATGAAAGAATGAAGGAACGAATGAAGGAGAGGTAAGGCATGAAAGAAGGAAGGAAGGGAGGGAGGGAGGGAGGGAGGGAGGAAGGGAGGAAGGGGAGGTAAGGCATGAAAGAAGGAAGGAAGTAAAGAAGGAGAGGAGAGATAAGGCATGAAAGAAGGAAGGAGAGGTAAGGCATGAAAGAATGAAGGAAGGAAGGAAGGACAGGAAAGGCATGAAAGAATGAAGGGGAGGTAAGTCATGAAAGAAGGAAGGAAGGAAGGAAGGAGAGGAGACTAGAGGTAAGGCATGAAAGAAAGAAGGAAGGAAGGAAGGACAGGAAAGGCATGAAAGAATGAAGGAACGAATGAAGGAGAGGTAAGGCATGAAAGAAGGAAGGAAGGAAGGAAGGAAGGAGGAAGGAGGAAGGGGGAAGGAAGGAAGGAGAGGTAAGGCATGAAAGAAGGAAGGGGAGGTAAGTCATGAAAGAAGGAAGGAAGGAAAGATGGAGAGTAGAGGTAAGGCATGAAAGAAGGAAGCAGAGGTAAGGCATGAAAGAATGAAGGGAGGGAGGGAGGAGAGAAAAGGCATGAAAGAATGAGGGAGGGCGGATGGAAGGAAGGAAGGAAGTAGAGGTAAGGCATGAAAGAATGAGGGAGGTAGGAAGGAAGGGAGGGTGGGAGGAAGGAAGGAAAGGAGGAAGGAAGGGAGGGAGGAAAGAAGGAAGGGAGGAAGAAGAGGTAAGGCATGAAAGAAGGAAGGAGAGGTAAGGCATGAAAGAAGGAAGGAAGTGAGGGAGGAGAGAAAAGGCATGAAGGAAGGAAGGAAGGAAGGAAGGACAGGAAGGAGAGGAGAGGTAAGGCATGAAAGAATGAGGGAGGTAGGATGGAAGGAAGGAAGGCAGGAAGGGAGGGAGGGGGAAGGAAGGAAGGGAGGAAGAAGAGGTAAGGCATGAAAGAAGGAAGGAGAGGTAAGGTATGAAAGAAGGAAGGAAGTGAGGGAGGAGAGAAAAGGCATGAAGGAAGGAAGGAAGGAAGGAAGGAAGGAAGGAAGGAAGGAGCGGAGAGGTAAGGCATGAAAGAAGGACCGAAGGAAGGAAGGACAGGAAGGAGAGGAGAGGTAAGGCATGAAAGAAGGTAGGTTGCTAGGAAGGAAGGAAGGAAGGAAGGAAGGAAGGAAGGAAGGAGAGGTAAGGCATGAAAGAAAGAAGGAAGGAAGGAAGGACAGGAAAGGCATGAAAGAATGAAGGAACGAATGAAGGAGAGGTAAGGCATGAAAGAAGGAAGGAAGGGAGGGAGGGAGGGAGGGAGGGAGGAAGGGAGGAAGGGGAGGTAAGGCATGAAAGAAGGAAGGAAGTAAAGAAGGAGAGGAGAGATAAGGCATGAAAGAAGGAAGGAGAGGTAAGGCATGAAAGAATGAAGGAAGGAAGGAAGGACAGGAAAGGCATGAAAGAATGAAGGGGAGGTAAGTCATGAAAGAAGGAAGGAAGGAAGGAAGGAGAGGAGACTAGAGGTAAGGCATGAAAGAAAGAAGGAAGGAAGGAAGGACAGGAAAGGCATGAAAGAATGAAGGAACGAATGAAGGAGAGGTAAGGCATGAAAGAAGGAAGGAAGGAAGGAAGGAAGGAGGAAGGAGGAAGGGGGAAGGAAGGAAGGAGAGGTAAGGCATGAAAGAAGGAAGGGGAGGTAAGTCATGAAAGAAGGAAGGAAGGAAAGATGGAGAGTAGAGGTAAGGCATGAAAGAAGGAAGCAGAGGTAAGGCATGAAAGAATGAAGGGAGGGAGGGAGGAGAGAAAAGGCATGAAAGAATGAGGGAGGGCGGATGGAAGGAAGGAAGGAAGTAGAGGTAAGGCATGAAAGAATGAGGGAGGTAGGAAGGAAGGGAGGGTGGGAGGAAGGAAGGAAAGGAGGAAGGAAGGGAGGGAGGAAAGAAGGAAGGGAGGAAGAAGAGGTAAGGCATGAAAGAAGGAAGGAGAGGTAAGGCATGAAAGAAGGAAGGAAGTGAGGGAGGAGAGAAAAGGCATGAAGGAAGGAAGGAAGGAAGGAAGGACAGGAAGGAGAGGAGAGGTAAGGCATGAAAGAATGAGGGAGGTAGGATGGAAGGAAGGAAGGCAGGAAGGGAGGGAGGGGGAAGGAAGGAAGGGAGGAAGGAGAGGTAAGGCATGAAAGAAGGAAGGGGAGGTAAGTCCTGAAGAAGGAAGGAAAGAAAGAAGGAGAGGAGAGGTAAGGCATGAAAGAATGAAGGGGAGGTAAGGCATGAAAGAATGAAGGAAGGGAGGGAGGAGAGATAAGGCATGAAAGAAGGAAGGAAGGGAGGGAGGGAGGGAGGGAGGAAGGGAGGAAGGGGAGGTAAGGCATGAAAGAAGGAAGGAAGTAAAGAAGGAGAGGAGAGATAAGGCATGAAAGAATGAAGGGGAGGTAAGGCATGAAAGAATGAAGGAAGGGAGGGAGGAGAGAAAAGGCATGAAAGAAGGAAGGAAGGAAGGAAGGAAGGAAGGAAGGAAGGAAGGAAGGACAGGAAGGAGAGGAGAGGTAAGGCATGAAAGAATGAGGGAGGTAGTATGGAAGGAAGGAAGGGAGGGAGGGAGGGAGGAAGGAAGGGAGGGAGGAAGGTAGTAGAGATAAGGCATGAAAGAATGAGGGAGGGCGGATGGAAGGAAGGAAGGAAGTAGAGGTAAGGCATGAAAGAATGAGGGAGGGAGGAAGGAAGGGAGGGAGGGAGGGAGGAAGGAAGGGAGGAAGGAAGGGAGGGAGGAAACAAGGAAGGGAGGAAGGAAGGAGAGGTAAGGCATGAAAGAATGAGGGAGGGCGGATGGAAGGAAGGAAGGAAGTAGAGGTAAGGCATGAAAGAATGAGGGAGGGAGGAAGGAAGGGAGGGAGGGAGGGAGGAAGGAAAGGAGGAAGGAAGGGAGGGAGGAAAGAAGGAAGGGAGGAAGAAGAGGTAAGGCATGAAAGAAGGAAGGAGAGGTAAGGCATGAAAGAAGGAAGGAAGTGAGGGAGGAGAGAAAAGGCATGAAGGAAGGAAGGAAGGAAGGAAGGAAGGAAGGAAGGAAGGAAGGAGCGGAGAGGTAAGGCATGAAAGAAGGACCGAAGGAAGGAAGGACAGGAAGGAGAGGAGAGGTAAGGCATGAAAGAAGGTAGGTTGCTAGGAAGGAAGGAAGGAAGGAAGGAAGGAAGGAAGGAAGGAAGGAAGGAAGGAAGGAAGGAAGGAGAGGTAAGGCATGAAAGAAAGAAGGAAGGAAGGAAGGACAGGAAAGGCATGAAAGAATGAAGGAACGAATGAAGGAGAGGTAAGGCATGAAAGAAGGAAGGAAGGGAGGGAGGGAGGGAGGGAGGAAGGGAGGAAGGGGTGGTAAGGCATGAAAGAAGGAAGGAAGTAAAGAAGGAGAGGAGAGATAAGGCATGAAAGAAGGAAGGAGAGGTAAGGCATGAAAGAATGAAGGAAGGAAGGAAGGACAGGAAAGGCATGAAAGAATGAAGGAACGAATGAAGGAGAGGTAAGGCATGAAAGAAGGAAGGAAGGAAGGAAGAAGGAGGAAGGAGGAAGGGGGAAGGAAGGAAGGAGAGGTAAGGCATGAAAGAAGGAAGGGGAGGTAAGTCATGAAAGAAGGAAGGAAGGAAAGATGGAGAGTAGCGGTAAGGCATGAAAGAAGGAAGCAGAGGTAAGGCATGAAAGAATGAAGGAAGGGAGGGAGGAGAGAAAAGGCATGAAAGAATGAGGGAGGGCGGATGGAAGGAAGGAAGTAGAGGTAAGGCATGAAAGAATGAGGGAGGTAGGAAGGAAGGAAGGGAGGGAGGGAGGAAGGAAGGAAAGGAGGAAGGAAGGGAGGGAGGAAAGAAGGAAGGGAGGAAGAAGAGGTAAGGCATGAAAGAAGGAAGGAGAGGTAAGGCATGAAAGAAGGAAGGAAGTGAGGGAGGAGAGAAAAGGCATGAAGGAAGGAAGGAAGGAAGGAAGGACAGGAAGGAGAGGAGAGGTAAGGCATGAAAGAATGAGGGAGGTAGGATGGAAGGAAGGAAGGGAGGGAGGGAGGGAGGGGGAAGGAAGGAAGGGAGGAAGGAGAGGTAAGGCATGAAAGAAGGAAGGGGAGGTAAGTCCTGAAGAAGGAAGGAAAGAAAGAAGGAGAGGAGAGGTAAGGCATATAAGAAGGAAGGAGAGGTAAGGCATGAAAGATTGAAGGAAGGGAGGGAGGAGAGAAAAGGCATGAAAGAAGGAAGGAAGGAAGGAAGGAAGGAAGGAAGGAAGGAAGGAAGGACAGGAAGGAGAGGAGAGGTAAGGCATGAAAGAATGAGGGAGGTAGTATGGAAGGAAGGGAGGGAGGGAGGGAGGGAGGAAGGAAGGGTGGGAGGAAGGGGAGGTAAGGCATGAAAGAAGGAAGGGGAGGTAAGTCCTGAAAGAAGGAAGGAAGGAAAGAAGGAGAGGAGAGGTAAGGCATGAAAGAAGGAAGGAGAGGTAAGGCATGAAAGATTGAAGGAAGGGAGGGAGGAGAGAAAAGGCATGAAAGAAGGAAGGAAGGAGGGAAGGAAGGAAGGAAGGAAGGACAGGAAGGAGAGGAGAGGTAAGGCATGAAAGAATGAGGGAGGTAGTATGGAAGGAAGGAAGGGAGGGAGGGAGGGAGGGAGGGAGGGAGGAAGGAAGGGAGGGAGGAAGGGGAGGTAAGGCATGAAAGAAGGAAGGGGAGGTAAGTCCTGAAAGAAGGAAGGAAGGAAAGAAGGAGAGGAGAGGTAAGGCATGAAAGAAGGAAGGAGAGGTAAGGCATGAAAGATTGAAGGAAGGGAGGGAGGAGAGAAAAGGCATGAAAGAAGGAAGGAAGGAAGGAAGGAAGGAAGGAATAAAGGAGCAGAGAGGTAAGGCATGAAAGAAGGACCGAAGGAAGGAAGGACAGGAAGGAGAGGAGAGGTAAGGCATGAAAGAAGGTAGGTTGCTAGGAAGGAAGGAAGGAAGGAAGGAAGGAAGGAAGGAAGGAAGGAAGGAAGGAAGGAAGGAAGGAAGGAGAGGTAAGGCATGAAAGAATGAGGAGGGAGGATGGAAGGAAGGAAGGAAGTAGAGGTAAGGCATGAAAGAATGAGGGAGGTAGGATAGAAGGAAGGGAGGAAGGGAGGGAGGAAGGAAGGAAGGAAGGAAGGAAGGTGAGGTAAGTCATGAAAGAATGAAGTTGATGTAAGTCATGAAAGAATGAAGGAATGGAGGGAGGATAGGTTAGGCATGAAAGAAGGAAGGAGAGGTAAGTCATGAAAGAAGGAAGGAAGTGAGGGAGGAGAGAAAAGGCATGAAGGAAGGAAGGAAGGAAGGAAGGAGCGGAGAGGTAAGGCATGAAAGAAGGAACGAAGGAAGAAAGGACAGGAAGGAGAGGAGAGGTAAGGCATGAAAGAAGGTAGGAAGGAAGGAAGGATAGAAGGAAGGAAGGAAGGAAGGAGAGGTAAGGCATTAAAGAATGAGGAGGGAGGATGGAAGGAAGGAAGGAAGTAGAGGTAAGGCATGAAAGAATGAGGGAGGTAGGATAGAAGGAAGGGAGGAAGGAAGGGAGGAAGAAAGGAGAGGTAAGGCATGAAAGAAGGAAGGAAGATAGAAGGAAGGAAGGAAGGAAGGAAGGAAGGAGAGGTAAGGCATGAAAGAATGAGGGCGGGAGGATGGAAGGAAAGAAGGAAGTAGAGGTAAGGCATAAAAGAATGAGGGAGGTAGGATGGAAGGAAGGAAGGAAGGAAGTAGAGGTAAGGCATGAAAGAACGAAGGAATGAAGGAAGGCGAGGTAAGTCATGAAAGAATGAAGTTGATGTAAGTCATGAAAGAATGAAGGAAGGAAGGAGCGGAGAGGTAAGGCATGAAAGAATGAATGAATGAAGGAAGGAAGGAAGGAAGGACATGAAAGGCATGAAACAATGAAGGGGAGGTAAGTCATGAAAGAAGGAAGGAAGGAAGGAGAGGAGAGGAGAGGTAAGGCATGAAAGAATGAAGGAACGAATGAAGGACAGGTAAGGCATGAAAGAAGGAAGGAAGGAAGGAAGGAAGGAGGAAGGAGGAAGGGGGAAGGAAGGAAGGAGAGGTAAGGCATGAAAGAAGGAAGGGGAGGTAAGTCATGAAAGAAGGAAGGAAGGAAAGATGGAGAGTAGAGATAAGGCATGAAAGAAGGAAGCAGAGGTAAGGCGTGAAAGAATGAAGGAAGGGAGGGAGGAGAGAAAAGGCATGAAGGAAGGAAGGAAGGAAGGAAGGAAGGAAGGAAGGAGCGGAGAGGTAGGGCATGAAAGAGGGAAGGAAGGAAGGAAGGAAGGAAGGACAGGAAGGAGAGGAGAGGTAAGGCATGAAAGAATGAGGGAGGTAGGATGGAAGGAAGGAAGGAAGGAAGGGATTGAGGGAGGGGGAAGGAAGGAAGGGAGGAAGGAGAGGGAAGGCATGAAAGAAAGAAGGAAAGAAGGAAGGAGAGGTAAGGAATTAAAGAAGGGAGGGAGGGAGGGAGGAAGGAAGGAAGGAGAGGTAAGGCATGAAAGAAGGAAGGAAAGAGAGGTTAGGCAGGAAAGAAGGAAGGGGAGGATAGGCATCACAGAAGGAAGAAAAGTTAAGGTATGAAAGAATGAAGGAAGGGAGGGAAGAGAGGAAAGGCATGAAAGAAGGAAGGAAGGAAGGGAGGAAGGAGGAAGGAAGGAAGGAAGAAAGGAAGGAAGGAAGGAAGGAAGGTAGGAAGGAAGGAGAGGTAAGGCATGAAAGAAGGAAGGAAAGAGAGGTAAGACATGAAAGAATGAGGGAGGTAGGAAGGAAGGAAGGGAGGGAGGGAGGGAGGAAGGAAAGGAGGAAGGAAGGGAGGGAGGAAAGAAGGAAGGGAGGAAGGAGAGGTAAGGCATGAAAGAAGGAAGGAGAGGAAAGGCATGAAAGAAGGAAGGAAGTGAGGGAGGAGAGAAAAGGCATGAAGGAAGGAAGGAAGGAAGGAAGCAAGGAAGCAAGGAAGGAAGGAGCGGAGAGGTAAGGCATGAAAGTAGGAACGAAGGAAGGAAGGACAGGAAGGAGAGGAGAGGTAAGGCATGAAAGAAAGAAGGAAGGAAGGAAGGACAGGAAAGGCATGAAAGAATGAAGGAACGAATGAAGGAGAGGTAAGGCATGAAAGAAGGAAGGAAGTAAAGAAGGAGAGGAGAGATAAGGCATGAAAGAAGGAAGGAGAGGTAAGGCATGAAAGAATGAAGGAAGGAAGGAAGGACAGGAAAGGCATGAAAGAATGAAGGAAGGAAGGAAGGAGAGGAGACTAGAGGTAAGGCATGAAAGAAAGAAGGACGGAAGGAAGGACAGGAAAGGCATGAAAGAATGAAGGAACGAATGAAGGAGAGGTAAGGCATGAAAGAAGGAAGGAAGGAAGGAAGGAGGAAGGAGGAAGGGGGAAGGAAGGAAGGAGAGGTAAGGCATGAAAGAGGGAAGGGGAGGTAAGTCATGAAAGAAGGAAGGAAGGAAAGATGGAGAGTAGAGGTAAGGCATGAAAGAAGGAAGCAGAGGTAAGGCATGAAAGAATGAAGGAAGGGAGGGAGGAGAGAAAAGGCATGAAGGAAGGAAGGAAGGAAGGAAAGAAGGAAGGAAGGAAGGAAGGAAGGAAGGAAGGAAGGAAGGAAGGAAGGAAGGAGCCGAGAGGTAAGGCATGAAAGAAGGAAGGAAGGAAGGAAGGAAGGAAGGAAGGAAGGACAGGAAGGAGAGGAGACGTAAGGCATGAAAGAATGAGGGAGGTAGGATGGAAGGAAGGAAGGGAGGGAGGGAGGGGGAAGGAAGGAAGGGAGGAAGGAGAGGTAAGGCATGAAAGAAGGAAGGGGAGGTAAGTCCTGAAGAAGGAAGGAAGGAAAGAAGGAGAGGAGAGGTAAGGCATGAAAGAAGGAAGGAGAGGTAAGGCATGAAAGATTGAAGGAAGGGAGGGAGGAGAGAAAAGGCATGAAAGAAGGAAGGAAGGAAGGAAGGAAGGAAGGAAGGAAGGAATAAAGGAGCAGAGAGGTAAGGTATGAAAGAAGGAAGGAAGGAAGGATAGAAGGAAGGAAGGAAGGAAGGAAGGAAGGAAGGAAGGAAGGAAGGCGAGGTAAGTCATGAAAGAATGAAGTTGATGTAAGTCATGAAAGAATGAAGGAATGGAGGGAGGAGAGGTTAGGCATGGAAGAAGGAAGGAGAGGTAAGGCATGGAAGAAGGAAGGGGAGGTAAATCATGAAAGAAGGAAGGAAGGAAGGAGCGGAGAGGTAAGTCATGAAAGAAGGAAGGAAGGAAGGAAGGAAGGAAGGACAGGAAAGGCATGAAAGAATGAAGGGGAGGCAAGTAATGAAAGAAGGAAGGAAGAATGGAAGGAAGGAGAGGAGAGGTATGGCATGAAAGAAAGAAGGAAAGAAGGAAGGAGAGGTAAGGAATTAAAGAAGGAAGGGAGGGAGGGAGGAAGGAAGGAAGGAAGGAGAGGTAAGGCATGAAAGAAGGAAGGAAGGAGAGGTTAGGCAGGAAAGAAGGAAGGGGAGGTAAGGCATGAAAGAAGGAAGGAAGTGAGGGAGGAGAGAAAAGGAAGGAAGGAAGGAAGGAAGGAAGGAAGGAAGGAAGGAGCGGAGAGGTAAGGCATGAAAGAAGGAACGAAGGAAGGAAGGACAGGAAGGAGAGGAGAGGTAAGGCGTGAAAGAAGGTAGGTAGGTAGGAAGGAAGGAAGGAAGGAAGGAGAGGTAAGGCATGAAAGAAAGAAGGAAGGAAGGAAGGACAGGAAAGGCATGAAAGAATGAAGGAACGAATGAAGGAGAGGTAAGGCATGAAAGAAGGAAGGAAGTAAAGAAGGAGAGGAGAGATAAGGCATGAAAGAAGGAAGGAGAGGTAAGGCATGAAAGAATGAAGGAACGAATGAAGGAGAGGTAAGGCATGAAAGAAGGAAGGAAGTAAAGAAGGAGAGGAGAGATAAGGCATGAAAGAAGGAAGGAGAGGTAAGGCATGAAAGAATGAAGGAAGGAAGGAAGGACAGGAAAGGCATGAAAGAATGAAGGAAGGAAGGAAGGAGAGGAGACTAGAGGTAAGGCATGAAAGAAAGAAGGACGGAAGGAAGGACAGGAAAGGCATGAAAGAATGAAGGAACGAATGAAGGAGAGGTAAGGCATGAAAGAAGGAAGGAAGGAAGGAAGGAAGGAGGAAGGAGGAAGGGGGAAGGAAGGAAGGAGAGGTAAGGCATGAAAGAGGGAAGGGGAGGTAAGTCATGAAAGAAGGAAGGAAGGAAAGATGGAGAGTAGAGGTAAGGCATGAAAGAAGGAAGCAGAGGTAAGCCATGAAAGAATGAAGGAAGGGAGGGAGGAGAGAAAAGGCATGAAGGAAGGAAGGAAGGAAGGAAAGAAGGAAGGAAGGAAGGAAGGAAGGAAGGAAGGAAGGAAGGAAGGAAGGAGCCGAGAGGTAAGGCATGAAAGAAGGAAGGAAGGAAGGAAGGAAGGAAGGAAGGAAGGAAGGAAGGAAGGAAGGAAGGAAGGAAGGACAGGAAGGAGAGGAGACGTAAGGCATGAAAGAATGAGGGAGGTAGGATGGAAGGAAGGAAGGGAGGGAGGGAGGGGGAAGGAAGGAAGGGAGGAAGGAGAGGTAAGGCATGAAAGAAGGAAGGGGAGGTAAGTCCTGAAGAAGGAAGGAAGGAAAGAATGAGAGGAGAGGTAAGGCATGAAAGAAGGAAGGAGAGGTAAGGCATGAAAGATTGAAGGAAGGGAGGGAGGAGAGAAAAGGCATGAAAGAAGGAAGGAAGGAAGGAAGGAAGGAAGGAAGGAATAAAGGAGCAGAGAGGTAAGGTATGAAAGAAGGAAGGAAGGAAGGATAGAAGGAAGGAAGGAAGGAAGGAAGGAAGGAAGGAAGGAAGGAAGGAAGGAAGGCGAGGTAAGTCATGAAAGAATGAAGTTGATGTAAGTCATGAAAGAATGAAGGAATGGAGGGAGGAGAGGTTAGGCATGGAAGAAGGAAGGAGAGGTAAGGCATGGAAGAAGGAAGGGGAGGTAAATCATGAAAGAAGGAAGGAAGGAAGGAGCGGAGAGGTAAGTCATGAAAGAAGGAAGGAAGGAAGGAAGGAAGGAAGGACAGGAAAGGCATGAAAGAATGAAGGGGAGGCAAGTAATGAAAGAAGGAAGGAAGAATGGAAGGAAGGAGAGGAGAGGTATGGCATGAAAGAAAGAAGGAAAGAAGGAAGGAGAGGTAAGGAATTAAAGAAGGAAGGGAGGGAGGGAGGAAGGAAGGAAGGAAGGAGAGGTAAGGCATGAAAGAAGGAAGGAAGGAGAGGTTAGGCAGGAAAGAAGGAAGGGGAGGTAAGGCATGAAAGAAGGAAGGAAGTGAGGGAGGAGAGAAAAGGAAGGAAGGAAGGAAGGAAGGAAGGAAGGAAGGAAGGAGCGGAGAGGTAAGGCATGAAAGAAGGAACGAAGGAAGGAAGGACAGGAAGGAGAGGAGAGGTAAGGCGTGAAAGAAGGTAGGTAGGTAGGAAGGAAGGAAGGAAGGAAGGAGAGGTAAGGCATGAAAGAAAGAAGGAAGGAAGGAAGGACAGGAAAGGCATGAAAGAATGAAGGAACGAATGAAGGAGAGGTAAGGCATGAAAGAAGGAAGGAAGTAAAGAAGGAGAGGAGAGATAAGGCATGAAAGAAGGAAGGAGAGGTAAGGCATGAAAGAATGAAGGAACGAATGAAGGAGAGGTAAGGCATGAAAGAAGGAAGGAAGTAAAGAAGGAGAGGAGAGATAAGGCATGAAAGAAGGAAGGAGAGGTAAGGCATGAAAGAATGAAGGAAGGAAGGAAGGACAGGAAAGGCATGAAAGAATGAAGGAAGGAAGGAAGGAGAGGAGACTAGAGGTAAGGCATGAAAGAAAGAAGGACGGAAGGAAGGACAGGAAAGGCATGAAAGAATGAAGGAACGAATGAAGGAGAGGTAAGGCATGAAAGAAGGAAGGAAGGAAGGAAGGAAGGAGGAAGGAGGAAGGGGGAAGGAAGGAAGGAGAGGTAAGGCATGAAAGAGGGAAGGGGAGGTAAGTCATGAAAGAAGGAAGGAAGGAAAGATGGAGAGTAGAGGTAAGGCATGAAAGAAGGAAGCAGAGGTAAGCCATGAAAGAATGAAGGAAGGGAGGGAGGAGAGAAAAGGCATGAAGGAAGGAAGGAAGGAAGGAAGGAAAGAAGGAAGGAAGGAAGGAAGGAAGGAAGGAAGGAGCCGAGAGGTAAGGCATGAAAGAAGGAAGGAAGGAAGGAAGGAAGGAAGGAAGGAAGGAAGGAAGGAAGGACAGGAAAGGCATGAAAGAATGAAGGGGAGGCAAGTAATGAAAGAAGGAAGGAAGAATGGAAGGAAGGAGAGGAGAGGTATGGCATGAAAGAAAGAAGGAAAGAAGGAAGGAGAGGTAAGGAATTAAAGAAGGAAGGGAGGGAGGGAGGAAGGAAGGAAGGAAGGAGAGGTAAGGCATGAAAGAAGGAAGGAAGGAGAGGTTAGGCAGGAAAGAAGGAAGGGGAGGTAAGGCATGAAAGAAGGAAGGAAGTGAGGGAGGAGAGAAAAGGAAGGAAGGAAGGAAGGAAGGAAGGAAGGAGCGGAGAGGTAAGGCATGAAAGAAGGAACGAAGGAAGGAAGGAAGGAAGGAAGGAAGGAAGGAAGGAAGGAAGGACAGGAAGGAGAGGAGACGTAAGGCATGAAAGAATGAGGGAGGTAGGATGGAAGGAAGGAAGGGAGGGAGGGAGGGGGAAGGAAGGAAGGGAGGAAGGAGAGGTAAGGCATGAAAGAAGGAAGGGGAGGTAAGTCCTGAAGAAGGAAGGAAGGAAAGAAGGAGAGGAGAGGTAAGGCATGAAAGAAGGAAGGAGAGGTAAGGCATGAAAGATTGAAGGAAGGGAGGGAGGAGAGAAAAGGCATGAAAGAAGGAAGGAAGGAAGGAAGGAAGGAAGGAAGGAAGGAAGGAAGGAATAAAGGAGCAGAGAGGTAAGGTATGAAAGAAGGAAGGAAGGAAGGATAGAAGGAAGGAAGGAAGGAAGGAAGGAAGGAAGGAAGGAAGGAAGGAAGGAAGGCGAGGTAAGTCATGAAAGAATGAAGTTGATGTAAGTCATGAAAGAATGAAGGAATGGAGGGAGGAGAGGTTAGGCATGGAAGAAGGAAGGAGAGGTAAGGCATGGAAGAAGGAAGGGGAGGTAAATCATGAAAGAAGGAAGGAAGGAAGGAGCGGAGAGGTAAGTCATGAAAGAAGGAAGGAAGGAAGGAAGGAAGGAAGGACAGGAAAGGCATGAAAGAATGAAGGGGAGGCAAGTAATGAAAGAAGGAAGGAAGAATGGAAGGAAGGAGAGGAGAGGTATGGCATGAAAGAAAGAAGGAAAGAAGGAAGGAGAGGTAAGGAATTAAAGAAGGAAGGGAGGGAGGGAGGAAGGAAGGAAGGAAGGAGAGGTAAGTCATGAAAGAAGGAAGGAAGGAAGGAAGGAAGGAAGGACAGGAAAGGCATGAAAGAATGAAGGGGAGGCAAGTAATGAAAGAAGGAAGGAAGAATGGAAGGAAGGAGAGGAGAGGTATGGCATGAAAGAAAGAAGGAAAGAAGGAAGGAGAGGTAAGGAATTAAAGAAGGAAGGGAGGGAGGGAGGAAGGAAGGAAGGAAGGAGAGGTAAGGCATGAAAGAAGGAAGGAAGGAGAGGTTAGGCAGGAAAGAAGGAAGGGGAGGTAAGGCATGAAAGAAGGAAGGAAGTGAGGGAGGAGAGAAAAGGAAGGAAGGAAGGAAGGAAGGAAGGAAGGAAGGAGCGGAGAGGTAAGGCATGAAAGAAGGAACGAAGGAAGGAAGGACAGGAAGGAGAGGAGAGGTAAGGCGTGAAAGAAGGTAGGTAGGTAGGAAGGAAGGAAGGAAGGAAGGAGAGGTAAGGCATGAAAGAAAGAAGGAAGGAAGGAAGGACAGGAAAGGCATGAAAGAATGAAGGAACGAATGAAGGAGAGGTAAGGCATGAAAGAAGGAAGGAAGTAAAGAAGGAGAGGAGAGATAAGGCATGAAAGAAGGAAGGAGAGGTAAGGCATGAAAGAATGAAGGAACGAATGAAGGAGAGGTAAGGCATGAAAGAAGGAAGGAAGTAAAGAAGGAGAGGAGAGATAAGGCATGAAAGAAGGAAGGAGAGGTAAGGCATGAAAGAATGAAGGAAGGAAGGAAGGACAGGAAAGGCATGAAAGAATGAAGGAAGGAAGGAAGGAGAGGAGACTAGAGGTAAGGCATGAAAGAAAGAAGGACGGAAGGAAGGACAGGAAAGGCATGAAAGAATGAAGGAACGAATGAAGGAGAGGTAAGGCATGAAAGAAGGAAGGAAGGAAGGAAGGAAGGAGGAAGGAGGAAGGGGGAAGGAAGGAAGGAGAGGTAAGGCATGAAAGAGGGAAGGGGAGGTAAGTCATGAAAGAAGGAAGGAAGGAAAGATGGAGAGTAGAGGTAAGGCATGAAAGAAGGAAGCAGAGGTAAGCCATGAAAGAATGAAGGAAGGGAGGGAGGAGAGAAAAGGCATGAAGGAAGGAAGGAAGGAAGGAAAGAAGGAAGGAAGGAAGGAAGGAAGGAAGGAAGGAAGGAAGGAAGGAAGGAAGGAGCCGAGAGGTAAGGCATGAAAGAAGGAAGGAAGGAAGGAAGGAAGGAAGGAAGGAAGGAAGGAAGGAAGGACAGGAAGGAGAGGAGACGTAAGGCATGAAAGAATGAGGGAGGTAGGATGGAAGGAAGGAAGGGAGGGAGGGAGGGGGAAGGAAGGAAGGGAGGAAGGAGAGGTAAGGCATGAAAGAAGGAAGGGGAGGTAAGTCCTGAAGAAGGAAGGAAGGAAAGAAGGAGAGGAGAGGTAAGGCATGAAAGAAGGAAGGAGAGGTAAGGCATGAAAGATTGAAGGAAGGGAGGGAGGAGAGAAAAGGCATGAAAGAAGGAAGGAAGGAAGGAAGGAAGGAAGGAAGGAAGGAAGGAATAAAGGAGCAGAGAGGTAAGGTATGAAAGAAGGAAGGAAGGAAGGATAGAAGGAAGGAAGGAAGGAAGGAAGGAAGGAAGGAAGGAAGGAAGGCGAGGTAAGTCATGAAAGAATGAAGTTGATGTAAGTCATGAAAGAATGAAGGAATGGAGGGAGGAGAGGTTAGGCATGGAAGAAGGAAGGAGAGGTAAGGCATGGAAGAAGGAAGGGGAGGTAAATCATGAAAGAAGGAAGGAAGGAAGGAGCGGAGAGGTAAGTCATGAAAGAAGGAAGGAAGGAAGGAAGGAAGGAAGGACAGGAAAGGCATGAAAGAATGAAGGGGAGGCAAGTAATGAAAGAAGGAAGGAAGAATGGAAGGAAGGAGAGGAGAGGTATGGCATGAAAGAAAGAAGGAAAGAAGGAAGGAGAGGTAAGGAATTAAAGAAGGAAGGGAGGGAGGGAGGAAGGAAGGAAGGAAGGAGAGGTAAGGCATGAAAGAAGGAAGGAAGGAGAGGTTAGGCAGGAAAGAAGGAAGGGGAGGTAAGGCATGAAAGAAGGAAGGAAGTGAGGGAGGAGAGAAAAGGAAGGAAGGAAGGAAGGAAGGAAGGAAGGAAGGAAGGAGCGGAGAGGTAAGGCATGAAAGAAGGAACGAAGGAAGGAAGGACAGGAAGGAGAGGAGAGGTAAGGCGTGAAAGAAGGTAGGTAGGTAGGAAGGAAGGAAGGAAGGAAGGAGAGGTAAGGCATGAAAGAAAGAAGGAAGGAAGGAAGGACAGGAAAGGCATGAAAGAATGAAGGAACGAATGAAGGAGAGGTAAGGCATGAAAGAAGGAAGGAAGTAAAGAAGGAGAGGAGAGATAAGGCATGAAAGAAGGAAGGAGAGGTAAGGCATGAAAGAATGAAGGAACGAATGAAGGAGAGGTAAGGCATGAAAGAAGGAAGGAAGTAAAGAAGGAGAGGAGAGATAAGGCATGAAAGAAGGAAGGAGAGGTAAGGCATGAAAGAATGAAGGAAGGAAGGAAGGACAGGAAAGGCATGAAAGAATGAAGGAAGGAAGGAAGGAGAGGAGACTAGAGGTAAGGCATGAAAGAAAGAAGGACGGAAGGAAGGACAGGAAAGGCATGAAAGAATGAAGGAACGAATGAAGGAGAGGTAAGGCATGAAAGAAGGAAGGAAGGAAGGAAGGAAGGAGGAAGGAGGAAGGGGGAAGGAAGGAAGGAGAGGTAAGGCATGAAAGAGGGAAGGGGTGGTAAGTCATGAAAGAAGGAAGGAAGGAAAGATGGAGAGTAGAGGTAAGGCATGAAAGAAGGAAGCAGAGGTAAGCCATGAAAGAATGAAGGAAGGGAGGGAGGAGAGAAAAGGCATGAAGGAAGGAAGGAAGGAAGGAAGGAAAGAAGGAAGGAAGGAAGGAAGGAAGGAAGGAAGGAGCCGAGAGGTAAGGCATGAAAGAAGGAAGGAAGGAAGGAAGGAAGGAAGGAAGGAAGGAAGGAAGGACAGGAAGGAGAGGAGACGTAAGGCATGAAAGAATGAGGGAGGTAGGATGGAAGGAAGGAAGGAAGGGAGGGAGGGAGGGGGAAGGAAGGAAGGGAGGAAGGAGAGGTAAGGCATGAAAGAAGGAAGGGGAGGTAAGTCCTGAAGAAGGAAGGAAGGAAAGAAGGAGAGGAGAGGTAAGGCATGAAAGAAGGAAGGAGAGGTAAGGCATGAAAGATTGAAGGAAGGGAGGGAGGAGAGAAAAGGCATGAAAGAAGGAAGGAAGGAAGGAAGGAAGGAAGGAAGGAAGGAAGGAAGGACAGGAAGGAGAGGAGAGGTAAGGCATGAAAGAATGAGGGAGGTAGTAAGGAAGGAAGGGAGGGAGGGAGGGAGGGAGGGAGGAAGGAAGGGAGGGAGGAAGGGGAGGTAAGGCATGAAAGAAGGAAGGGGAGGTAAGTCCTGAAAGAAGGAAGGAAGGAAAGAAGGAGAGGAGAGGTAAGGCATGAAAGAAGGAAGGAGAGGTAAGGCATGAAAGATTGAAGGAAGGGAGGGAGGAGAGAAAAGGCATGAAAGAAGGAAGGAAGGAAGGAAGGAAGGAATAAAGGAGCAGAGAGGTAAGGTATGAAAGAAGGAAGGAAGGAAGGATAGAAGGAAGGAAGGAAGGAAGGAAGGAAGGAAGGAAGGAAGGAAGGAAGGAAGGAAGGCGAGGTAAGTCATGAAAGAATGAAGTTGATGTAAGTCATGAAAGAATGAAGGAGGGAGGAGAGGTTAGGCATGGAAGAAGGAAGGAGAGGTAAGGCATGGAAGAAGGAAGGGGAGGTAAATCATGAAAGAAGGAAGGAAGGAAGGAGCGGAGAGGTAAGTCATGAAAGAAGGAAGGAAGGAAGGAAGGAAGGACAGGAAAGGCATGAAAGAATGAAGGGGAGGTAAGTAATGAAAGAAGGAAGGAAGAATGGAAGGAAGGAGAGGAGAGGTATGGCATGAAAGAAAGAAGGAAAGAAGGAAGGAGAGGTAAGGAATTAAAGAAGGAAGGGAGGGAGGGAGGAAGGAAGGAAGGAAGGAGAGGTAAGGCATGAAAGAAGGAAGGAAGGAGAGGTTAGGCAGGAAAGAAGGAAGGGGAGGTAAGGCATGAAAGAAGGAAGGAAGTGAGGGAGGAGAGAAAAGGCATGAAGGAAGGAAGGAAGGAAGGAAGGAAGGAAGGAAGGAGCGGAGAGGTAAGGCATGAAAGAAGGAACGAAGGAAGGAAGGACAGGAAGGAGAGGAGAGGTAAGGCATGAAAGAAGGTAGGTAGGTAGGAAGGAAGGAAGGAAGGAAGGAAGGAAGGAAGGAGAGGTAAGGCATGAAAGAAAGAAGGAAGGAAGGAAGGACAGGAAAGGCATGAAAGAATGAAGGAACGAATGAAGGAGAGGTAAGGCATGAAAGAAGGAAGGAAGTAAAGAAGGAGAGGAGAGATAAGGCATGAAAGAAGGAAGGAGAGGTAAGGCATGAAAGAATGAAGGAAGGAAGGAAGGACAGGAAAGGCATGAAAGAATGAAGGAAGGAAGGAAGGAGAGGAGACTAGAGGTAAGGCATGAAAGAAAGAAGGACGGAAGGAAGGACAGGAAAGGCATGAAAGAATGAAGGAACGAATGAAGGAGAGGTAAGGCATGAAAGAAGGAAGGAAGGAAGGAAGGAAGGAAGGAGGAAGGAGGAAGGGGGCAGGAAGGAAGGAGAGGTAAGGCATGAAAGAAGGAAGGGGAGGTAAGTCATGAAAGAAGGAAGGAAGGAAAGATGGAGAGTAGAGGTAAGGCATGAAAGAAGGAAGCAGAGGTAAGGCATGAAAGAATGAAGGAAGGGAGGGAGGAGAGAAAAGGCATGAAAGAATGAGGGAGGGCGGATGGAAGGAAGGAAGGAAGTAGAGGTAAGGCATGAAAGAATGAGGGAGGTAGGAAGGAAGGGAGGGAGGGAGGAAGGAAGGAAAGGAGGAAGGAAGGGAGGGAGGGAGGGAGGGAGGGAGGAAGGAAGGGAGGGAGGAAGGGGAGGTAAGGCATGAAAGAAGGAAGGGGAGGTAAGTCCTGAAAGAAGGAAGGAAGGAAAGAAGGAGAGGAGAGGTAAGGCATGAAAGAAGGAAGGAGAGGTAAGGCATGAAAGATTGAAGGAAGGGAGGGAGGAGAGAAAAGGCATGAAAGAAGGAAGGAAGGAAGGAAGGAAGGAAGGAAGGAAGGAAGGAAGGAAGGAATAAAGGAGCAAAGAGGTAAGGTATGAAAGAAGGAAGGAAGGAAGGATAGAAGGAAGGAAGGAAGGAAGGAAGGAAGGAAGGAAGGACAGGAAGGAGAGGAGAGGTAAGGCATGAAAGAATGAGGGAGGTAGTATGGAAGGAAGGGAGGGAGGGAGGGAGGGAGGGAGGAAGGAAGGGGGGGAGGAAGGGGAGGTAAGGCATGAAAGAAGGAAGGGGAGGTAAGTCCTGAAAGAAGGAAGGAAGGAAAGAAGGAGAGGAGAGGTAAGGCATGAAAGAAGGAAGGAGAGGTAAGGCATGAAAGATTGAAGGAAGGGAGGGAGGAGAGAAAAGGCATGAAAGAAGGAAGGAAGGAAGGATGGAAGGAAGGAAGGACAGGAAGGAGAGGAGAGGTAAGGCATGAAAGAATGAGGGAGGTAGTATGGAAGGAAGGAAGGGAGGGAGGGAGGGAGGGAGGGAGGAAGGAAGGGAGGGAGGAAGGGGAGGTAAGGCATGAAAGAAGGAAGGGGAGGTAAGTCCTGAAAGAAGGAAGGAAGGAAAGGAGAGGAGAGGTAAGGCATGAAAGAAGGAAGGAGAGGTAAGGCATGAAAGATTGAAGGAAGGGAGGGAGGACAGAAAAGGCATGAAAGAAGGAAGGAAGGAAGGAAGGAAGGAAGGAATAAAGGAGCAAAGAGGTAAGGTATGAAAGAAGGAAGGAAGGAAGGATAGAAGGAAGGAAGGAAGGAAGGAAGGAAGGAAGGAAGGAAGGAAGGCGAGGTAAGTCATGAAAGAATGAAGTTGATGTAAGTCATGAAAGAATGAAGGAATGGAGGAAGGAGAGGTAAGGTATGGAAGAAGGAAGGGGAGGTAAATCATGAAAGAAGGAAGGAAGGAAGGAGCGGAGAGGTAAGTCATGAAAGAAGGAAGGAAGGAAGGAAGGAAGGAAGGACAGGAAAGGCATGAAAGAATGAAGGGGAGGTAAGTAATGAAAGAAGGAAGGAAGAATGGAAGGAAGGAGAGGAGAGGTATGGCATGAAAGAATGAGGGAGGTAGGAAGGAAGGGAGGGAGGGAGGAAGGAAGGAAAGGAGGGAGGGAGGGAGGGAGGGAGGGAGGGAGGGAGGAAGGAAGGGAGGGAGGAAGGGGAGGTAAGGCATGAAAGAAGGAAGGGGAGGTAAGTCCTGAAAGAAGGAAGGAAGGAAAGAAGGAGAGGAGAGGTAAGGCATGAAAGAAGGAAGGAGAGGTAAGGCATGAAAGATTGAAGGAAGGGAGGGAGGAGAGAAAAGGCATGAAAGAAGGAAGGAAGGAAGGAAGGAAGGAAGGAAGGAAGGAAGGAAGGAAGGAAGGAATAAAGGAGCAAAGAGGTAAGGTATGAAAGAAGGAAGGAAGGAAGGATAGAAGGAAGGAAGGAAGGAAGGAAGGAAGGAAGGAAGGACAGGAAGGAGAGGAGAGGTAAGGCATGAAAGAATGAGGGAGGTAGTATGGAAGGAAGGGAGGGAGGGAGGGAGGGAGGGAGGAAGGAAGGGGGGGAGGAAGGGGAGGTAAGGCATGAAAGAAGGAAGGGGAGGTAAGTCCTGAAAGAAGGAAGGAAGGAAAGAAGGAGAGGAGAGGTAAGGCATGAAAGAAGGAAGGAGAGGTAAGGCATGAAAGATTGAAGGAAGGGAGGGAGGAGAGAAAAGGCATGAAAGAAGGAAGGAAGGAAGGATGGAAGGAAGGAAGGACAGGAAGGAGAGGAGAGGTAAGGCATGAAAGAATGAGGGAGGTAGTATGGAAGGAAGGAAGGGAGGGAGGGAGGGAGGGAGGAAGGAAGGAAGGGAGGGAGGAAGGGGAGGTAAGGCATGAAAGAAGGAAGGGGAGGTAAGTCCTGAAAGAAGGAAGGAAGGAAAGGAGAGGAGAGGTAAGGCATGAAAGAAGGAAGGAGAGGTAAGGCATGAAAGATTGAAGGAAGGGAGGGAGGAGAGAAAAGGCATGAAAGAAGGAAGGAAGGAAGGAAGGAAGGAAGGAAGGAAGGAAGGAAGGAAGGAATAAAGGAGCAAAGAGGTAAGGTATGAAAGAAGGAAGGAAGGAAGGATAGAAGGAAGGAAGGAAGGAAGGAAGGAAGGAAGGAAGGAAGGAAGGCGAGGTAAGTCATGAAAGAATGAAGTTGATGTAAGTCATGAAAGAATGAAGGAATGGAGGAAGGAGAGGTAAGGTATGGAAGAAGGAAGGGGAGGTAAATCATGAAAGAAGGAAGGAAGGAAGGAGCGGAGAGGTAAGTCATGAAAGAAGGAAGGAAGGAAGGAAGGAAGGAAGGACAGGAAAGGCATGAAAGAATGAAGGGGAGGTAAGTAATGAAAGAAGGAAGGAAGAATGGAAGGAAGGAGAGGAGAGGTATGGCATGAAAGAAAGAAGGAAAGAAGGAAGGAGAGGTAAGGAATTAAAGAAGGAAGGGAGGGAGGGAGGAAGGAAGGAAGGGAGGAGAGGTAAGGCATGAAAGAAGGAAGGAAGGAGAGGTTAGGCAGGAAAGAAGGAAGGAAGGGAGGGAAGAGAGGAAAGGCATGAAAGAAGGAAGGAAGGAAGGAAGGAAGGAAGGAGAGGTTAGGCAGGAAAGAAGGAAGGGGAGGATAGGCATCACAGAAGGAAGAAAAGTTAAGGCATGAAAGAATGAAGGGAGGGAGGGAAGAGAGGAAAGGCATGAAAGAAGGAAGGAAGGAAGGAAGAAAGGAAGGAAGGAGGAAGGAAGGAAGGAAGGAAGGAAGGAAGGAAGGTAGTAGAGGTAAGGCATGAAAGAATGAGGGAGGGCGGATGGAAGGAAGGATGGAAGTAGAGGTAAGGCATGAAAGAATGAGGGAGGTAGGAAGGAAGGAAGGGAGGGAGGGAGGGAGGAAGGAAGGGAGGAAGGAAGGGAGGGAGGAAAGAAGGAAGGGAGGAAGGAAGGAGAGGTAAGGCATGAAAGAAGGAAGGAAGGAGAGGTTAGGCAGGAAAGAAGGAAGGGGAGGATAGGCATCACAGAAGGAAGAAAAGTTAAGGCATGAAAGAATGAAGGAAGGGAGGGAAGAGAGGAAAGGCATGAAAGAAGGAAGGAAGGAAGGAAGGAAGGAAGGAAGGAAGGAGGAAGGAAGGAAGGAAGGAAGGAAGGAAGGTAGTAGAGGTAAGGCAGGAAAGAAGGAAGGGGAGGTAAGGCATGAGAGAAGGAAGGAAGTGAGGGAGGAGAGAAAAGGCATGAAGGAAGGAACGAAGGACAGGAAGGAGAGGAGAGGTAAGGCATGAAAGAAGGTAGGAAGGAAGGAAGGAAGGATAGAAGGAAGGAAGGAAGGAAGGAAGGAAGGAAGGAAGGAAGGAAGGACAGGAAGGAGAGGAGAGGTAAGGCATGAAAGAAGGTAGGAAGGAAGGAAGGAAGGATAGAAGGAAGGAGGAAGGAAGAAAAGAAGGAAGGAAGGAAGGAAGGAAGGAAGGAGAGGTAAGGCATGAAAGAATGAGGAGGGAGGATGGAAGGAAGGAAGGAAGTAGAGGTAAGGCATGAAAGAATGAGGGAGGTAGGATAGAAGGAAGGGAGGAAGGAAGGGAGGAAGAAAGGAGAGGTAAGGCATGAAAGAATGAAGGGGAGGTAAGTAATGAAAGAAGGAAGGAAGAATGGAAGGAAGGAGAGGAGAGGTATGGCATGAAAGAAAGAAGGAAGGAAGGAGAGGTAAGGAATTACAGAAGGAAGGGAGGGAGGGAGGAAGGAAGGAAGGGAGGAGAGGTAAGGCATGAAAGAAGGAAGGAAGGAGAGGTTAGGCAGGAAAGAAGGAAGGAAGGGAGGGAAGAGAGGAAAGGCATGAAAGAAGGAAGGAAGGAAGGAAGGAAGGAAGGAGAGGTAAGGCATGAAAGAAGGAAGGAAGGAAGGAAGGAAGGAAGGAAGGAGGAAGGAGGAAGGGGGAAGGAAGGAAGGAGAGGTAAGGCATGAAAGAAGGAAGGGGAGGTAAGTCATGAAAGAAGGAAGGAAGGAAAAATGGAGAGTAGAGGTAAGGCATGAAAGAAGGAAGCAGAGGTAAGGCATGAAAGAATGAAGGAAGGGAGGGAGGAGAGAAAAGGCATGAAGGAAGGAAGGAAGGAAGGAAGGAAGGAGCCGAGAGGTAAGGCATGAAAGAAGGAAGGAAGGAAGGAAAGAAGGAAGGAAGGAAGGAAGGAAGGAAGGAAGGAAGGAAGGAAGGAAGGACAGGAAGGAGAGGAGAGGTAAGGCATGAAAGAAAGAAGGAAGGAAGGAAGGACAGGAAAGGCATGAAAGAATGAAGGAACGAATGAAGGAGAGGTAAGGCATGAAAGAAGGAAGGAAGGAAGGAAGGAGGAATGAATGAATGAATGAAGGAAGGAAGGAAGGAAGGAAGGAAGGAAGGAATGAAGGAAGGAAGGAGAGGTAAGGCATGAAAGAAAGAAGGAAGGAAGGACAGGAAAGGCATGAAAGAATGAAGGAACGAATGAAGGAGAGGTAAGGCATGAAAGAAGGAAGGAAGGGAGGGAGGGAGGGAGGAAGGGAGGAAGGGAGGAAGGGGAGGTAAGGCATGAAAGAAGGAAGGAAGTAAAGAAGGAGGGAGAGGAGAGATAAGGCATGAAAGAAGGAAGGAGAGGTAAGGCATGAAAGAATGAAGGAAGGAAGGACAGGAAAGGCATGAAAGAATGAAGGGGAGGTAAGTCATGAAAGAAGGAAGGAAGGAAGGAAGGAGAGGAAAGGCATGAAAGAAGGAAGGAAGGAAGGAAGGAGGAAGGAGGAAGGAATGAAGGAAGGAAGGAGAGGTAAGGCATGAAAGAAAGAAGGAAGGAAGGAAGGACAGGAAAGGCATGAAAGAAAGAAGGAAGGAAGGAAGGAAGGACAGGAAAGGCATGAAAGAAGGAAGGAAGGAAGGAGGAAGGAGGAAGGGGGAAGGAAGGAAGGAGAGGTAAGGCATGAAAGAAGGAAGGAGAGGTAAGGCATGAAGGAAGGAAGGAAGGAAGGAAGGAAGGAAGGAAGGACAGGAAGGAGAGGAGAGGTAAGGCATGAAAGAAAGAAGGAAGGAAGGAAGGACAGGAAAGGCATGAAAGAATGAAGGAACGAATGAAGGAGAGGTAAGGCATGAATGAAGGAAGGAAGTAAAGAAGGAGAGGAGAGATAAGGCATGAAAGAAGGAAGGAGAGGTAAGGCATGAAAGAATGAAGGAAGGAAGGAAGGAGAGGAGAGATAAGGCATGAAAGAAGGAAGGAGAGGTAAGGCATGAAAGAATGAAAGAAGGAAGGAAGGACAGGAAAGGCATGAAAGAATGAAGGGGAGGTAAGTCATGAAAGAAGGAAGGAAGGAAGGAAGGAGAGGAGACTAGAGGTAAGGCATGAAAGAAAGAAGGAAGGAAGGAAGGACAGGAAAGGCATGAAAGAATGAAGGAACGAATGAAGGAGAGGTAAGGCATGAAAGAAGGAAGGAAGGAAGGAAGGAAGGAGGAAGGAGGAAGGGGGAAGGAAGGAAGGAGAGGTAAGGCATGAAAGAAGGAAGGGGAGGTAAGTCATGAAAGAAGGAAGGAAGGAAAGATGGAGAGTAGAGGTAAGGCATGAAAGAAGGAAGCAGAGGTAAGGCATGAAAGAATGAAGGAAGGGAGGGAGGAGAGAAAAGGCGTGAAGGAAGGAAGGAAGGAAGGAAGGAAGGAAGGAAGGAGCCGAGAGGTAAGGCATGAAAGAAGGAAGGAAGGAAGGAAGGACAGGAAGGAGAGGAGAGGTAAGGCATGAAAGAAAGAAGGAAGGAAGGAAGGAAGGACAGGAAAGGCATGAAAGAATGAAGGAACGAATGAAGGAGAGGTAAGGCATGAAAGAAGGAAGGAAGGAAGGAAGGAAGGAAGGAGGAATGAATGAATGAATGAATGAAGGAAGGAAGGAAGGAAGGAAGGAAGGAAGGAGAGGTAAGGCATGAAAGAATGAAGGAACGAATGAAGGAGAGGTAAGGCATGAAAGAAGGAAGGAAGGGAGGGAGGGAGGGAGGGAGGAAGGGAGGAAGGGGAGGTAAGGCATGAAAGAAGGAAGGAAGTAAAGAAGGAGAGGAGAGATAAGGCATGAAAGAATGAAGGGGAGGTAAGGCATGAAAGAATGAAGGAAGGGAGGGAGGAGAGAAAAGGCATGAAAGAAGGAAGGAAGGAAGGAAGGAAGGAAGGAAGGAAGGAAGGAAGGAAGGACAGGAAGGAGAGGAGAGGTAAGGCATGAAAGAATGAGGGAGGTAGTATGGAAGGAAGGAAGGGAGGGAGGGAGGGAGGGAGGGAGGGAGGAAGGAAGGGAGGGAGGAAGGTAGTAGAGGTAAGGCATGAAAGAATGAGGGAGGGCGGATGGAAGGAAGGAAGGAAGTAGAGGTAAGGCATGAAAGAATGAGGGAGGTAGGAAGGAAGGAAGGGAGGGAGGGAGGGAGGAAGGAAGGGAGGAAGGAAGGGAGGGAGGAAACAAGGAAGGGAGGAAGGAAGGAGAGGTAAGGCATGAAAGAATGAGGGAGGGCGGATGGAAGGAAGGAAGGAAGTAGAGGTAAGGCATGAAAGAATGAGGGAGGTAGGAAGGAAGGAAGGGAGGGAGGGAGGGAGGAAGGAAAGGAGGAAGGAAGGGAGGGAGGAAAGAAGGAAGGGAGGAAGAAGAGGTAAGGCATGAAAGAAGGAAGGAGAGGTAAGGCATGAAAGAAGGAAGGAAGTGAGGGAGGAGAGAAAAGGCATGAAGGAAGGAAGGAAGGAAGGAAGGAAGGAAGGAAGGAAGGAAGGAGCGGAGAGGTAAGGCATGAAAGAAGGACCGAAGGAAGGAAGGACAGGAAGGAGAGGAGAGGTAAGGCATGAAAGAAGGTAGGTTGCTAGGAAGGAAGGAAGGAAGGAAGGAAGGAAGGAAGGAAGGAAGGAAGGAAGGAAGGAGAGGTAAGGCATGAAAGAAAGAAGGAAGGAAGGAAGGACAGGAAAGGCATGAAAGAATGAAGGAACGAATGAAGGAGAGGTAAGGCATGAAAGAAGGAAGGAAGGGAGGGAGGGAGGGAGGGAGGAAGGGAGGAAGGGGAGGTAAGGCATGAAAGAAGGAAGGAAGTAAAGAAGGAGAGGAGAGATAAGGCATGAAAGAAGGAAGGAAAGGTAAGGCATGAAAGAATGAAGGAAGGAAGGAAGGACAGGAAAGGCATGAAAGAATGAAGGGGAGGTAAGTCATGAAAGAAGGAAGGAAGGAAGGAAGGAGAGGAGCCTAGAGGTAAGGCATGAAAGAAAGAAGGAAGGAAGGAAGGACAGGAAAGGCATGAAAGAATGAAGGAACGAATGAAGGAGAGGTAAGGCATGAAAGAAGGAAGGAAGGAAGGAAGGAAGGAGGAAGGAGGAAGGGGGAAGGAAGGAAGGAGAGGTAAGGCATGAAAGAAGGAAGGGGAGGTAAGTCATGAAAGAAGGAAGGAAGGAAAGATGGAGAGTAGAGGTAAGGCATGAAAGAAGGAAGCAGAGGTAAGGCATGAAAGAATGAAGGAAGGGAGGGACGAGAGAAAAGGCATGAAAGAATGAGGGAGGGCGGATGGAAGGAAGGAAGGAAGTAGAGGTAAGGCATGAAAGAATGAGGGAGGTAGGAAGGAAGGGAGGGAGGGAGGAAGGAAGGAAAGGAGGAAGGAAGGGAGGGAGGAAAGAAGGAAGGGAGGAAGAAGAGGTAAGGCATGAAAGAAGGAAGGAGAGGTAAGGCATGAAAGAAGGAAGGAAGTGAGGGAGGAGAGAAAAGGCATGAAGGAAGGAAGGAAGGAAGGAAGGAAGGACAGGAAGGAGAGGAGAGGTAAGGCATGAAAGAATGAGGGAGGTAGGATGGAAGGAAGGAAGGGAGGGAGGGAGGGGGAAGGAAGGAAGGGAGGAAGGAGAGGTAAGGCATGAAAGAAGGAAGGGGAGGTAAGTCCTGAAGAAGGAAGGAAAGAAAGAAGGAGAGGAGAGGTAAGGCATGAAAGAATGAAGGGGAGGTAAGGCATGAAAGAATGAAGGAAGGGAGGGAGGAGAGAAAAGGCATGAAAGAAGGAAGGAAGGGAGGGAGGGAGGGAGGGAGGAAGGGAGGAAGGGGAGGTAAGGCATGAAAGAAGGAAGGAAGTAAAGAAGGAGAGGAGAGATAAGGCATGAAAGAATGAAGGGGAGGTAAGGCATGAAAGAATGAAGGAAGGGAGGGAGGAGAGAAAAGGCATGAAAGAAGGAAGGAAGGAAGGAAGGAAGGAAGGAAGGAAGGACAGGAAGGAGAGGAGAGGTAAGGCATGAAAGAATGAGGGAGGTAGTATGGAAAGAAGGAAGGGAGGGAGGGAGGGAGGAAGGAAGGGAGGGAGGAAGGTAGTAGAGATAAGGCATGAAAGAATGAGGGAGGGCGGATGGAAGGAAGGAAGGAAGTAGAGGTAAGGCATGAAAGAATGAGGGAGGTAGGAAGGAAGGGAGGGAGGGAGGGAGGAAGGAAGGGAGGAAGGAAGGGAGGGAGGAAACAAGAAAGGGAGGAAGGAAGGAGAGGTAAGGCATGAAAGAATGAGGGAGGGCGGATGGAAGGAAGGAAGGAAGTAGAGGTAAGGCATGAAAGAATGAGGGAGGTAGGAAGGAAGGAAGGGAGGGAGGGAGGGAGGAAGGAAAGGAGGAAGGAAGGGAGGGAGGAAAGAAGGAAGGGAGGAAGAAGAGGTAAGGCATGAAAGAAGGAAGGAGAGGTAAGGCATGAAAGAAGGAAGGAAGTGAGGGAGGAGAGAAAAGGCATGAAGGAAGGAAGGAAGGAAGGAAGGAAGGAAGGAAGGAAGGAAGGAAGGAGCGGAGAGGTAAGGCATGAAAGAAGGACCGAAGGAAGGAAGGACAGGAAGGAGAGGAGAGGTAAGGCATGAAAGAAGGTAGGTTGCTAGGAAGGAAGGAAGGAAGGAAGGAAGGAAGGAAGGAAGGAAGGAAGGAGAGGTAAGGCATGAAAGAAAGAAGGAAGGAAGGAAGGACAGGAAAGGCATGAAAGAATGAAGGAACGAATGAAGGAGAGGTAAGGCATGAAAGAAGGAAGGGAGGGAGGGAGGGAGGGAGGGAGGAAGGGAGGAAGGGGAGGTAAGGCATGAAAGAAGGAAGGAAGTAAAGAAGGAGAGGAGAGATAAGGCATGAAAGAAGGAAGGAGAGGTAAGGCATGAAAGAATGAAGGAAGGAAGGAAGGACAGGAAAGGCATGAAAGAATGAAGGGGAGGTAAGTCATGAAAGAAGGAAGGAAGGAAGGAAGGAGAGGAGACTAGAGGTAAGGCATGAAAGAAAGAAGGAAGGAAGGAAGGACAGGAAAGGCATGAAAGAATGAAGGAACGAATGAAGGAGAGGTAAGGCATGAAAGAAGGATGGAAGGAAGGAAGGGAGGGAGGGAGGGAGGGGGAAGGAAGGAAGGGAGGAAGGAGAGGTAAGGCATGAAAGAAGGAAGGGGAGGTAAGTCCTGAAGAAGGAAGGAAAGACAGAAGGAGAGGAGAGGTAAGGCATGAAAGAAGGAAGGAGAGGTAAGGCATGAAAGATTGAAGGAAGGGAGGGAGGAGAGAAAAGGCATGAAAGAAGGAAGGAAGGAAGGAAGGAAGGAAGGAAGGAAGGAAGGAAGGACAGGAAGGAGAGGAGAGGTAAGGCATGAAAGAATGAGGGAGGTAGTATGGAAGGAAGGGAGGGAGGGAGGGAGGGAGGGAGGAAGGAAGGGGGGGAGGAAGGGGAGGTAAGGCATGAAAGAAGGAAGGGGAGGTAAGTCCTGAAAGAAGGAAGGAAGGAAAGAAGGAGAGGAGAGGTAAGGCATGAAAGAAGGAAGGAGAGGTAAGGCATGAAAGATTGAAGGAAGGGAGGGAGGAGAGAAAAGGCATGAAAGAAGGAAGGAAGGAAGGAAGGAAGGAAGGAAGGAAGGAAGGACAGGAAGGAGAGGAGAGGTAAGGCATGAAAGAATGAGGGAGGTAGTATGGAAGGAAGGAAGGGAGGGAGGGAGGGAGGGAGGGAGGGAGGAAGGAAGGAAGGGAGGGAGGAAGGGGAGGTAAGGCATGAAAGAAGGAAGGAGAGGTAAGGCATGAAAGATTGAAGGAAGGGAGGGAGGAGAGAAAAGGCATGAAGGAAGGAAGGAAGGAAGGAAGGAAGGAAGGAAGGAAGGAAGGAAGGAATAAAGGAGCAAAGAGGTAAGGTATGAAAGAAGGAAGGAAGGAAGGAGAGAAGGAAGGAAGGAAGGAAGGAAGGAAGGAAGGAAGGAAGGAAGGAAGGAGAGGTAAGGCATGGCGAGGTAAGTCATGAAAGAATGAAGTTGATGTAAGTCATGAAAGAATGAAGGAATGGAGGAAGGAGAGGTAAGGCATGGAAGAAGGAAGGGGAGGTAAATCATGAAAGAAGGAAGGAAGGAAGGAGCGGAGAGGTAAGTCATGAAAGAAGGAAGGAAGGAAGGAAGGAAGGAAGGACAGGAAAGGCATGAAAGAATGAAGGGGAGGTAAGTAATGAAAGAAGGAAGGAAGAATGGAAGGAAGGAGAGGAGAGGTATGGCATGAAAGAAAGAAGGAAAGAAGGAAGGAGAGGTAAGGAATTAAAGAAGGAAGGGAGGGAGGGAGGAAGGAAGGAAGGAAGGAGAGGTAAGGCATGAAAGAAGGAAGGAAGGAGAGGTTAGGCAGGAAAGAAGGAAGGGGAGGATAGGCATCACAGAAGGAAGAAAAGTTAAGGCATGAAAGAATGAAGGAAGGGAGGGAAGAGAGGAAAGGCATGAAAGAAGGAAGGAAGGAAGGAAGAAAGGAAGGAAGGAGGAAGGAAGGAAGGAAGGAAGGAAGGAAGGAAGGAAGGAAGGTAGTAGAGGTAAGGCATGAAAGAATGAGGGAGGGCGGATGGAAGGAAGGATGGAAGTAGAGGTAAGGCATGAAAGAATGAGGGAGGTAGGAAGGAAGGAAGGGAGGGAGGGAGGGAGGAAGGAAGGGAGGAAGGAAGGGAGGGAGGAAAGAAGGAAGGGAGGAAGGAAGGAGAGGTAAGGCATGAAAGAATGAAGGAAGGCAGGGAAGAGAGGAAAGGCATGAAAGAAGGAAGGAAGGAAGGAAGGAAGGAAGGAAGGAAGGAAGGAAGGAAGGAAGGAAGGTAGTAGAGGTAAGGCAGGAAAGAAGGAAGGGGAGGTAAGGCATGAGAGAAGGAAGGAAGTGAGGGAGGAGAGAAAAGGCATGAAGGAAGGAAGGAAGGACAGGAAGGAGAGGAGAGGTAAGGCATGAAAGAAGGTAGGAAGGAAGGAAGGAAGGATAGAAGGAAGGAAGGAAGGAAGGAAGGAAGGAAGGAAGGAAGGAAGGAAGGACAGGAAGGAGAGGAGAGGTAAGGCATGAAAGAAGGTAGGAAGGAAGGAAGGAAGGATAGAAGGAAGGAGGAAGGAAGAAAAGAAGGAAGGAAGGAAGGAAGGAAGGAAGGAAGGAAGGAAGGAGAGGTAAGGCATGAAACAATGAGGAGGGAGGATGGAAGGAAGGAAGGAAGTAGAGGTAAGGCATGAAAGAATGAGGGAGGTAGGATAGAAGGAAGGGAGGAAGGAAGGGAGGAAGAAAGGAGAGGTAAGGCATGAAAGAATGAAGGGGAGGTAAGTAATGAAAGAAGGAAGGAAGAATGGAAGGAAGGAGAGGAGAGGTATGGCATGAAAGAAAGAAGGAAGGAAGGAGAGGTAAGGAATTACAGAAGGAAGGGAGGGAGGGAGGAAGGAAGGAAGGGAGGAGAGGTAAGGCATGAAAGAAGGAAGGAAGGAGAGGTTAGGCAGGAAAGAAGGAAGGAAGGGAGGGAAGAGAGGAAAGGCATGAAAGAAGGAAGGAAGGAAGGAAGGAAGGAGAGGTAAGGCATGAAAGAAGGAAGGAAGGAAGGAAGGAAGGAAGGAAGGAGGAAGGAGGAAGGGGGAAGGAAGGAAGGAGAGGTAAGGCATGAAAGAAGGAAGGGGAGGTAAGTCATGAAAGAAGGAAGGAAGGAAAAATGGAGAGTAGAGGTAAGGCATGAAAGAAGGAAGCAGAGGTAAGGCATGAAAGAATGAAGGAAGGGAGGGAGGAGAGAAAAGGCATGAAGGAAGGAAGGAAGGAAGGAAGGAAGGAAGGAAGGAAGGAAGGAGCCGAGAGGTAAGGCATGAAAGAAGGAAGGAAGGAAGGAAAGAAGGAAGGAAGGAAGGAAGGAAGGAAGGAAGGACAGGAAGGAGAGGAGAGGTAAGGCATGAAAGAAAGAAGGAAGGAAGGAAGGACAGGAAAGGCATGAAAGAATGAAGGAACGAATGAAGGAGAGGTAAATCATGAAAGAAGGAAGGAAGGAAGGAAGGAGGAATGAATGAATGAATGAATGAATGAAGGAAGGAAGGAAGGAAGGAAGGAAGGAAGGAATGAAGGAAGGAAGGAGAGGTAAGGCATGAAAGAAAGAAGGAAGGAAGGACAGGAAAGGCATGAAAGAATGAAGGAACGAATGAAGGAGAGGTAAGGCATGAAAGAAGGAAGGAATGGAGGGAGGGAGGGAGGAAGGGAGGAAGGGAGGAAGGGGAGGTAAGGCATGAAAGAAGGAAGGAAGTAAAGAAGGAGGGAGAGGAGAGATAAGGCATGAAAGAAGGAAGGAGAGGTAAGGCATGAAAGAATGAAGGAAGGAAGGAAGGACAGGAAAGGCATGAAAGAATGAAGGGGAGGTAAGTCATGAAAGAAGGAAGGAAGGAAGGAAGGAGAGGAAAGGCATGAAAGAAGGAAGGAAGGAAGGAAGGAGGAAGGAGGAAGGAATGAAGGAAGGAAGGAGAGGTAAGGCATGAAAGAAAGAAGGAAGGAAGGAAGGACAGGAAAGGCATGAAAGAAGGAAGGAAGGAAGGAGGAAGGAGGAAGGGGGAAGGAAGGAAGGAGAGGTAAGGCATGAAAGAAGGAAGGAGAGGTAAGGCATGAAGGAAGGAAGGAAGGAAGGAAGGAAGGAAGGAAGGAAGGAAGGAAGGAAGGACAGGAAGGAGAGGAGAGGTAAGGCATGAAAGAAAGAAGGAAGGAAGGAAGGAAGGAAGGACAGGAAAGGCATGAAAGAATGAAGGAACGAATGAAGGAGAGGTAAGGCATGAAAGAAGGAAGGAAGTAAAGAAGGAGAGGAGAGATAAGGCATGAAAGAAGGAAGGAGAGGTAAGGCATGAAAGAAGGAAGGAAGGAAGGAAGGAGAGGAGAGCTAAGGCATGAAAGAAGGAAGGAGAGGTAAGGCATGAAAGAATGAAAGAAGGAAGGAAGGACAGGAAAGGCATGAAAGAATGAAGGGGAGGTAAGTCATGAAAGAAGGAAGGAAGGAAGGAAGGAGAGGAGACTAGAGGTAAGGCATGAAAGAAAGAAGGAAGGAAGGAAGGACAGGAAAGGCATGAAAGAATGAAGGAACGAATGAAGGAGAGGTAAGGCATGAAAGAAGGAAGGAAGGAAGGAAGGAAGGAGGAAGGAGGAAGGGGGAAGGAAGGAAGGAGAGGTAAGGCATGAAAGAAGGAAGGGGAGGTAAGTCATGAAAGAAGGAAGGAAGGAAAGATGGAGAGTAGAGGTAAGGCATGAAAGAAGGTAGCAGAGGTAAGGCATGAAAGAATGAAGGAAGGGAGGGAGGAGAGAAAAGGCATGAAAGAATGAGGGAGGGCGGATGGAAGGAAGGAAGTAGAGGTAAGGCATGAAAGAATGAGGGAGGTAGGAAGGAAGGAAGGAGAGGAGAGGTAAGGCATGAAAGAAGGTAGGAAGGAAGGAAGGAAGGATAGAAGGAAGGAAGGAAGGAAGGAAGGAAGGAAGGAAGGAAGGAAGGAAGGAAGGAAGGAAGGAAGGACAGGAAGGAGAGGAGAGGTAAGGCATGAAAGAAGGTAGGAAGGAAGGAAGGATAGAAGGAAGGAGGAAGGAAGAAAAGAAGGAAGGAAGGAAGGAAGGAAGGAAGGAGAGGTAAGGCATGAAAGAATGAGGAGGGAGGATGGAAGGAAGGAAGGAAGTAGAGGTAAGGCATGAAAGAATGAGGGAGGTAGGATAGAAGGAAGGGAGGAAGGGAGGGAGGAAGAAAGGAGAGGTAAGGCATGAAAGAATGAAGGGGAGGTAAGTAATGAAAGAAGGAAGGAAGAATGGAAGGAAGGAGAGGAGAGGTATGGCATGAAAGAAAGAAGGAAGGAAGGAGAGGTAAGGAATTACAGAAGGAAGGGAGGGAGGGAGGAAGGAAGGAAGGGAGGAGAGGTAAGGCATGAAAGAAGGAAGGAAGGAGAGGTTAGGCAGGAAAGAAGGAAGGAAGGGAGGGAAGAGAGGAAAGGCATGAAAGAAGGAAGGAAGGAAGGAAGGAAGGAAGGAGAGGTAAGGCATGAAAGAAGGAAGGAAGGAAGGAAGGAAGGAAGGAAGGAAGGAGGAAGGAGGAAGGGGGAAGGAAGGAAGGAGAGGTAAGGCATGAAAGAAGGAAGGGGAGGTAAGTCATGAAAGAAGGAAGGAAGGAAAAATGGAGAGTAGAGGTAAGGCATGAAAGAAGGAAGCAGAGGTAAGGCATGAAAGAATGAAGGAAGGGAGGGAGGAGAGAAAAGGCATGAAGGAAGGAAGGAAGGAAGGAAGGAAGGAAGGAAGGAAGGAAGGAGCCGAGAGGTAAGGCATGAAAGAAGGAAGGAAGGAAGGAAAGAAGGAAGGAAGGAAGGAAGGAAGGAAGGAAGGAATGAAGGAAGGAAGGACAGGAAGGAGAGGAGAGGTAAGGCATGAAAGAAAGAAGGAAGGAAGGAAGGACAGGAAAGGCATGAAAGAATGAAGGAACGAATGAAGGAGAGGTAAGGCATGAAAGAAGGAAGGAAGGAAGGAAGGAGGAATGAATGAATGAAGGAAGGAAGGAAGGAAGGAAGGAAGGAATGAAGGAAGGAAGGAGAGGTAAGGCATGAAAGAAAGAAGGAAGGAAGGACAGGAAAGGCATGAAAGAATGAAGGAACGAATGAAGGAGAGGTAAGGCATGAAAGAAGGAAGGAATGGAGGGAGGGAGGGAGGAAGGGAGGAAGGGAGGAAGGGGAGGTAAGGCATGAAAGAAGGAAGGAAGTAAAGAAGGAGGGAGAGGAGAGATAAGGCATGAAAGAAGGAAGGAGAGGTAAGGCATGAAAGAATGAAGGAAGGAAGGAAGGAGAGGAGAGATAAGGCATGAAAGAAGGAAGGAGAGGTAAGGCATGAAAGAATGAAGGAACGAATGAAGGAGAGGTAAGGCATGAAAGAAGGAAGGAAGTAAAGAAGGAGAGGAGAGATAAGGCATGAAAGAAGGAAGGAGAGGTAAGGCATGAAAGAATGAAGGAAGGAAGGAAGGAGAGGAGAGCTAAGGCATGAAAGAAGGAAGGAGAGGTAAGGCATGAAAGAATGAAAGAAGGAAGGAAGGACAGGAAAGGCATGAAAGAATGAAGGGGAGGTAAGTCATGAAAGAAGGAAGGAAGGAAGGAAGGAGAGGAGACTAGAGGTAAGGCATGAAAGAAAGAAGGAAGGAAGGAAGGACAGGAAAGGCATGAAAGAATGAAGGAACGAATGAAGGAGAGGTAAGGCATGAAAGAAGGAAGGAAGGAAGGAAGGAAGGAGGAAGGAGGAAGGGGGAAGGAAGGAAGGAGAGGTAAGGCATGAAAGAAGGAAGGGGAGGTAAGTCATGAAAGAAGGAAGGAAGGAAAGATGGAGAGTAGAGGTAAGGCATGAAAGAAGGTAGCAGAGGTAAGGCATGAAAGAATGAAGGAAGGGAGGGAGGAGAGAAAAGGCATGAAAGAATGAGGGAGGGCGGATGGAAGGAAGGAAGTAGAGGTAAGGCATGAAAGAATGAGGGAGGTAGGAAGGAAGGAAGGAGAGGAGAGGTAAGGCATGAAAGAAGGTAGGAAGGAAGGAAGGAAGGATAGAAGGAAGGAAGGAAGGAAGGAAGGAAGGAAGGAAGGAAGGAAGGAAGGAAGGAAGGACAGGAAGGAGAGGAGAGGTAAGGCATGAAAGAAGGTAGGAAGGAAGGAAGGATAGAAGGAAGGAGGAAGGAAGAAAAGAAGGAAGGAAGGAAGGAAGGAAGGAAGGAGAGGTAAGGCATGAAAGAATGAGGAGGGAGGATGGAAGGAAGGAAGGAAGTAGAGGTAAGGCATGAAAGAATGAGGGAGGTAGGATAGAAGGAAGGGAGGAAGGAAGGGAGGAAGAAAGGAGAGGTAAGGCATGAAAGAATGAAGGGGAGGTAAGTAATGAAAGAAGGAAGGAAGAATGGAAGGAAGGAGAGGAGAGGTATGGCATGAAAGAAAGAAGGAAGGAAGGAGAGGTAAGGAATTACAGAAGGAAGGGAGGGAGGGAGGAAGGAAGGAAGGGAGGAGAGGTAAGGCATGAAAGAAGGAAGGAAGGAGAGGTTAGGCAGGAAAGAAGGAAGGAAGGGAGGGAAGAGAGGAAAGGCATGAAAGAAGGAAGGAAGGAAGGAAGGAAGGAAGGAGAGGTAAGGCATGAAAGAAGGAAGGAAGGAAGGAAGGAAGGAAGGAAGGAAGGAGGAAGGAGGAAGGGGGAAGGAAGGAAGGAGAGGTAAGGCATGAAAGAAGGAAGGGGAGGTAAGTCATGAAAGAAGGAAGGAAGGAAAAATGGAGAGTAGAGGTAAGGCATGAAAGAAGGAAGCAGAGGTAAGGCATGAAAGAATGAAGGAAGGGAGGGAGGAGAGAAAAGGCATGAAGGAAGGAAGGAAGGAAGGAAGGAAGGAAGGAAGGAAGGAAGGAAGGAAGGAGCCGAGAGGTAAGGCATGAAAGAAGGAAGGAAGGAAGGAAAGAAGGAAGGAAGGAAGGAAGGAAGGAAGGAAGGAATGAAGGAAGGAAGGACAGGAAGGAGAGGAGAGGTAAGGCATGAAAGAAAGAAGGAAGGAAGGAAGGACAGGAAAGGCATGAAAGAATGAAGGAACGAATGAAGGAGAGGTAAGGCATGAAAGAAGGAAGGAAGGAAGGAAGGAGGAATGAATGAATGAAGGAAGGAAGGAAGGAAGGAAGGAAGGAATGAAGGAAGGAAGGAGAGGTAAGGCATGAAAGAAAGAAGGAAGGAAGGACAGGAAAGGCATGAAAGAATGAAGGAACGAATGAAGGAGAGGTAAGGCATGAAAGAAGGAAGGAATGGAGGGAGGGAGGGAGGAAGGGAGGAAGGGAGGAAGGGGAGGTAAGGCATGAAAGAAGGAAGGAAGTAAAGAAGGAGGGAGAGGAGAGATAAGGCATGAAAGAAGGAAGGAGAGGTAAGGCATGAAAGAATGAAGGAAGGAAGGAAGGACAGGAAAGGCATGAAAGAATGAAGGGGAGGTAAGTCATGAAAGAAGGAAGGAAGGAAGGAAGGAGAGGAAAGGCATGAAAGAAGGAAGGAAGGAAGGAAGGAGGAAGGAGGAAGGAATGAAGGAAGGAAGGAGAGGTAAGGCATGAAAGAAAGAAGGAAGGAAGGAAGGACAGGAAAGGCATGAAAGAAGGAAGGAAGGAAGGAGGAAGGAGGAAGGGGGAAGGAAGGAAGGAGAGGTAAGGCATGAAAGAAGGAAGGAGAGGTAAGGCATGAAGGAAGGAAGGAAGGAAGGAAGGAAGGAAGGAAGGAAGGAAGGAAGGACAGGAAGGAGAGGAGAGGTAAGGCATGAAAGAAAGAAGGAAGGAAGGAAGGAAGGAAGGACAGGAAAGGCATGAAAGAATGAAGGAACGAATGAAGGAGAGGTAAGGCATGAAAGAAGGAAGGAAGTAAAGAAGGAGAGGAGAGATAAGGCATGAAAGAAGGAAGGAGAGGTAAGGCATGAAAGAATGAAGGAAGGAAGGAAGGAGAGGAGAGATAAGGCATGAAAGAAGGAAGGAGAGGTAAGGCATGAAAGAATGAAAGAAGGAAGGAAGGACAGGAAAGGCATGAAAGAATGAAGGGGAGGTAAGTCATGAAAGAAGGAAGGAAGGAAGGAAGGAGAGGAGACTAGAGGTAAGGCATGAAAGAAAGAAGGAAGGAAGGAAGGACAGGAAAGGCATGAAAGAATGAAGGAACGAATGAAGGAGAGGTAAGGCATGAAAGAAGGAAGGAAGGAAGGAAGGAAGGAGGAAGGAGGAAGGGGGAAGGAAGGAAGGAGAGGTAAGGCATGAAAGAAGGAAGGGGAGGTAAGTCATGAAAGAAGGAAGGAAGGAAAGATGGAGAGTAGAGGTAAGGCATGAAAGAAGGTAGCAGAGGTAAGGCATGAAAGAATGAAGGAAGGGAGGGAGGAGAGAAAAGGCATGAAAGAATGAGGGAGGGCGGATGGAAGGAAGGAAGTAGAGGTAAGGCATGAAAGAATGAGGGAGGTAGGAAGGAAGGAAGGAGAGGAGAGGTAAGGCATGAAAGAAGGTAGGAAGGAAGGAAGGAAGGATAGAAGGAAGGAAGGAAGGAAGGAAGGAAGGAAGGAAGGACAGGAAGGAGAGGAGAGGTAAGGCATGAAAGAAGGTAGGAAGGAAGGAAGGATAGAAGGAAGGAGGAAGGAAGAAAAGAAGGAAGGAAGGAAGGAAGGAAGGAAGGAGAGGTAAGGCATGAAAGAATGAGGAGGGAGGATGGAAGGAAGGAAGGAAGTAGAGGTAAGGCATGAAAGAATGAGGGAGGTAGGATAGAAGGAAGGGAGGAAGGAAGGGAGGAAGAAAGGAGAGGTAAGGCATGAAAGAATGAAGGGGAGGTAAGTAATGAAAGAAGGAAGGAAGAATGGAAGGAAGGAGAGGAGAGGTATGGCATGAAAGAAAGAAGGAAGGAAGGAGAGGTAAGGAATTACAGAAGGAAGGGAGGGAGGGAGGAAGGAAGGAAGGGAGGAGAGGTAAGGCATGAAAGAAGGAAGGAAGGAGAGGTTAGGCAGGAAAGAAGGAAGGAAGGGAGGGAAGAGAGGAAAGGCATGAAAGAAGGAAGGAAGGAAGGAAGGAAGGAAGGAGAGGTAAGGCATGAAAGAAGGAAGGAAGGAAGGAAGGAAGGGAGGAAGGAGGAAGGAGGAAGGGGGAAGGAAGGAAGGAGAGGTAAGGCATGAAAGAAGGAAGGGGAGGTAAGTCATGAAAGAAGGAAGGAAGGAAAAATGGAGAGTAGAGGTAAGGCATGAAAGAAGGAAGCAGAGGTAAGGCATGAAAGAATGAAGGAAGGGAGGGAGGAGAGAAAAGGCATGAAGGAAGGAAGGAAGGAAGGAAGGAAGGAAGGAAGGAAGGAAGGAAGGAGCCGAGAGGTAAGGCATGAAAGAAGGAAGGAAGGAAGGAAAGAAGGAAGGAAGGAAGGAAGGAAGGAAGGAAGGAAGGAAGGACAGGAAAGGCATGAAAGAATGAAGGAACGAATGAAGGAGAGGTAAGGCATGAAAGAAGGAAGGAAGGAAGGAAGGAGGAATGAATGAATGAAGGAAGGAAGGAAGGAAGGAAGGAAGGAAGGAAGGAATGAAGGAAGGAAGGAGAGGTAAGGCATGAAAGAAAGAAGGAAGGAAGGACAGGAAAGGCATGAAAGAATGAAGGAACGAATGAAGGAGAGGTAAGGCATGAAAGAAGGAAGGAATGGAGGGAGGGAGGGAGGAAGGGAGGAAGGGAGGAAGGGGAGGTAAGGCATGAAAGAAGGAAGGAAGGAAGGAAGGAGGAAGGAGGAAGGAATGAAGGAAGGAAGGAGAGGTAAGGCATGAAAGAAAGAAGGAAGGAAGGAAGGACAGGAAAGGCATGAAAGAAGGAAGGAAGGAAGGAGGAAGGAGGAAGGGGGAAGGAAGGAAGGAGAGGTAAGGCATGAAAGAAGGAAGGAGAGGTAAGGCATGAAGGAAGGAAGGAAGGAAGGAAGGAAGGAAGGAAGGAAGGAAGGAAGGACAGGAAGGAGAGGAGAGGTAAGGCATGAAAGAAAGAAGGAAGGAAGGAAGGAAGGAAGGACAGGAAAGGCATGAAAGAATGAAGGAACGAATGAAGGAGAGGTAAGGCATGAAAGAAGGAAGGAAGTAAAGAAGGAGAGGAGAGATAAGGCATGAAAGAAGGAAGGAGAGGTAAGGCATGAAAGAATGAAGGAAGGAAGGAAGGAGAGGAGAGATAAGGCATGAAAGAAGGAAGGAGAGGTAAGGCATGAAAGAATGAAAGAAGGAAGGAAGGACAGGAAAGGCATGAAAGAATGAAGGGGAGGTAAGTCATGAAAGAAGGAAGGAAGGAAGGAAGGAGAGGAGACTAGAGCTAAGGCATGAAAGAAAGAAGGAAGGAAGGAAGGACAGGAAAGGCATGAAAGAATGAAGGAACGAATGAAGGAGAGGTAAGGCATGAAAGAAGGAAGGAAGGAAGGAAGGAAGGAGGAAGGAGGAAGGGGGAAGGAAGGAAGGAGAGGTAAGGCATGAAAGAAGGAAGGGGAGGTAAGTCATGAAAGAAGGAAGGAAGGAAAGATGGAGAGTAGAGGTAAGGCATGAAAGAAGGTAGCAGAGGTAAGGCATGAAAGAATGAAGGAAGGGAGGGAGGAGAGAAAAGGCATGAAAGAATGAGGGAGGGCGGATGGAAGGAAGGAAGTAGAGGTAAGGCATGAAAGAATGAGGGAGGTAGGAAGGAAGGAAGGAGAGGAGAGGTAAGGCATGAAAGAAGGTAGGAAGGAAGGAAGGAAGGAAGGATAGAAGGAAGGAAGGAAGGAAGGAAGGAAGGAAGGAAGGAAGGACAGGAAGGAGAGGAGAGGTAAGGCATGAAAGAAGGTAGGAAGGAAGGAAGGATAGAAGGAAGGAGGAAGGAAGAAAAGAAGGAAGGAAGGAAGGAAGGAAGGAAGGAGAGGTAAGGCATGAAAGAATGAGGAGGGAGGATGGAAGGAAGGAAGGAAGTAGAGGTAAGGCATGAAAGAATGAGGGAGGTAGGATAGAAGGAAGGGAGGAAGGAAGGGAGGAAGAAAGGAGAGGTAAGGCATGAAAGAATGAAGGGGAGGTAAGTAATGAAAGAAGGAAGGAAGAATGGAAGGAAGGAGAGGAGAGGTATGGCATGAAAGAAAGAAGGAAGGAAGGAGAGGTAAGGAATTACAGAAGGAAGGGAGGGAGGGAGGAAGGAAGGAAGGGAGGAGAGGTAAGGCATGAAAGAAGGAAGGAAGGAGAGGTTAGGCAGGAAAGAAGGAAGGAAGGGAGGGAAGAGAGGAAAGGCATGAAAGAAGGAAGGAAGGAAGGAAGGAAGGAAGGAGAGGTAAGGCATGAAAGAAGGAAGGAAGGAAGGAAGGAAGGAAGGAAGGAAGGAGGAAGGAGGAAGGGGGAAGGAAGGAAGGAGAGGTAAGGCATGAAAGAAGGAAGGGGAGGTAAGTCATGAAAGAAGGAAGGAAGGAAAAATGGAGAGTAGAGGTAAGGCATGAAAGAAGGAAGCAGAGGTAAGGCATGAAAGAATGAAGGAAGGGAGGGAGGAGAGAAAAGGCATGAAGGAAGGAAGGAAGGAAGGAAGGAAGGAAGGAAGGAAGGAAGGAGCCGAGAGGTAAGGCATGAAAGAAGGAAGGAAGGAAGGAAAGAAGGAAGGAAGGAAGGAAGGAAGGAAGGAAGGAAGGAAGGAAGGAAGGACAGGAAGGAGAGGAGAGGTAAGGCATGAAAGAAAGAAGGAAGGAAGGAAGGACAGGAAAGGCATGAAAGAATGAAGGAACGAATGAAGGAGAGGTAAGGCATGAAAGAAGGAAGGAAGGAAGGAAGGAGGAATGAATGAATGAAGGAAGGAAGGAAGGAAGGAAGGAAGGAATGAAGGAAGGAAGGAGAGGTAAGGCATGAAAGAAAGAAGGAAGGAAGGACAGGAAAGGCATGAAAGAATGAAGGAACGAATGAAGGAGAGGTAAGGCATGAAAGAAGGAAGGAAGGGAGGGAGGGAGGGAGGAAGGGAGGAAGGGAGGAAGGGGAGGTAAGGCATGAAAGAAGGAAGGAAGTAAAGAAGGAGGGAGAGGAGAGATAAGGCATGAAAGAAGGAAGGAGAGGTAAGGCATGAAAGAATGAAGGAAGGAAGGAAGGACAGGAAAGGCATGAAAGAATGAAGGGGAGGTAAGTCATGAAAGAAGGAAGGAAGGAAGGAAGGAGAGGAAAGGCATGAAAGAAGGAAGGAAGGAAGGAAGGAGGAAGGAGGAAGGAAGGAAGGAAGGAAGGAGAGGTAAGGCATGAAAGAAAGAAGGAAGGAAGGAAGGACAGGAAAGGCATGAAAGAAGGAAGGAAGGAAGGAGGAAGGAGGAAGGGGGAAGGAAGGAAGGAGAGGTAAGGCATGAAAGAAGGAAGGAGAGGTAAGGCATGAAGGAAGGAAGGAAGGAAGGAAGGAAGGAAGGAAGGAAGGACAGGAAGGAGAGGAGAGGTAAGGCATGAAAGAAAGAAGGAAGGAAGGAAGGAAGGAAGGACAGGAAAGGCATGAAAGAATGAAGGAACGAATGAAGGAGAGGTAAGGCATGAAAGAAGGAAGGAAGTAAAGAAGGAGAGGAGAGATAAGGCATGAAAGAAGGAAGGAGAGGTAAGGCATGAAAGAATGAAGGAAGGAAGGAAGGAGAGGAGAGATAAGGCATGAAAGAAGGAAGGAGAGGTAAGGCATGAAAGAATGAAAGAAGGAAGGAAGGACAGGAAAGGCATGAAAGAATGAAGGGGAGGTAAGTCATGAAAGAAGGAAGGAAGGAAGGAAGGAGAGGAGACTAGAGGTAAGGCATGAAAGAAAGAAGGAAGGAAGGAAGGACAGGAAAGGCATGAAAGAATGAAGGAACGAATGAAGGAGAGGTAAGGCATGAAAGAAGGAAGGAAGGAAGGAAGGAAGGAGGAAGGAGGAAGGGGGAAGGAAGGAAGGAGAGGTAAGGCATGAAAGAAGGAAGGGGAGGTAAGTCATGAAAGAAGGAAGGAAGGAAAGATGGAGAGTAGAGGTAAGGCATGAAAGAAGGTAGCAGAGGTAAGGCATGAAAGAATGAAGGAAGGGAGGGAGGAGAGAAAAGGCATGAAAGAATGAGGGAGGGCGGATGGAAGGAAGGAAGTAGAGGTAAGGCATGAAAGAATGAGGGAGGTAGGAAGGAAGGAAGGAGAGGAGAGGTAAGGCATGAAAGAAGGTAGGAAGGAAGGAAGGAAGGATAGAAGGAAGGAAGGAAGGAAGGAAGGAAGGAAGGAAGGACAGGAAGGAGAGGAGAGGTAAGGCATGAAAGAAGGTAGGAAGGAAGGAAGGATAGAAGGAAGGAGGAAGGAAGAAAAGAAGGAAGGAAGGAAGGAAGGAAGGAAGGAGAGGTAAGGCATGAAAGAATGAGGAGGGAGGATGGAAGGAAGGAAGGAAGTAGAGGTAAGGCATGAAAGAATGAGGGAGGTAGGATAGAAGGAAGGGAGGAAGGAAGGGAGGAAGAAAGGAGAGGTAAGGCATGAAAGAATGAAGGGGAGGTAAGTAATGAAAGAAGGAAGGAAGAATGGAAGGAAGGAGAGGAGAGGTATGGCATGAAAGAAAGAAGGAAGGAAGGAGAGGTAAGGAATTACAGAAGGAAGGGAGGGAGGGAGGAAGGAAGGAAGGGAGGAGAGGTAAGGCATGAAAGAAGGAAGGAAGGAGAGGTTAGGCAGGAAAGAAGGAAGGAAGGGAGGGAAGAGAGGAAAGGCATGAAAGAAGGAAGGAAGGAAGGAAGGAAGGAAGGAGAGGTAAGGCATGAAAGAAGGAAGGAAGGAAGGAAGGAAGGGAGGAAGGAGGAAGGAGGAAGGGGGAAGGAAGGAAGGAGAGGTAAGGCATGAAAGAAGGAAGGGGAGGTAAGTCATGAAAGAAGGAAGGAAGGAAAAATGGAGAGTAGAGGTAAGGCATGAAAGAAGGAAGCAGAGGTAAGGCATGAAAGAATGAAGGAAGGGAGGGAGGAGAGAAAAGGCATGAAGGAAGGAAGGAAGGAAGGAAGGAAGGAAGGAAGGAAGGAAGGAAGGAGCCGAGAGGTAAGGCATGAAAGAAGGAAGGAAGGAAGGAAAGAAGGAAGGAAGGAAGGAAGGAAGGAAGGAAGGAAGGACAGGAAAGGCATGAAAGAATGAAGGAACGAATGAAGGAGAGGTAAGGCATGAAAGAAGGAAGGAAGGAAGGAAGGAGGAATGAATGAATGAAGGAAGGAAGGAAGGAAGGAAGGAAGGAAGGAAGGAATGAAGGAAGGAAGGAGAGGTAAGGCATGAAAGAAAGAAGGAAGGAAGGACAGGAAAGGCATGAAAGAATGAAGGAACGAATGAAGGAGAGGTAAGGCATGAAAGAAGGAAGGAATGGAGGGAGGGAGGGAGGAAGGGAGGAAGGGAGGAAGGGGAGGTAAGGCATGAAAGAAGGAAGGAAGGAAGGAAGGAGGAAGGAGGAAGGAATGAAGGAAGGAAGGAGAGGTAAGGCATGAAAGAAAGAAGGAAGGAAGGAAGGACAGGAAAGGCATGAAAGAAGGAAGGAAGGAAGGAGGAAGGAGGAAGGGGGAAGGAAGGAAGGAGAGGTAAGGCATGAAAGAAGGAAGGAGAGGTAAGGCATGAAGGAAGGAAGGAAGGAAGGAAGGAAGGAAGGAAGGAAGGAAGGAAGGAAGGAAGGACAGGAAGGAGAGGAGAGGTAAGGCATGAAAGAAAGAAGGAAGGAAGGAAGGAAGGAAGGACAGGAAAGGCATGAAAGAATGAAGGAACGAATGAAGGAGAGGTAAGGCATGAAAGAAGGAAGGAAGTAAAGAAGGAGAGGAGAGATAAGGCATGAAAGAAGGAAGGAGAGGTAAGGCATGAAAGAATGAAGGAAGGAAGGAAGGAGAGGAGAGATAAGGCATGAAAGAAGGAAGGAGAGGTAAGGCATGAAAGAATGAAAGAAGGAAGGAAGGACAGGAAAGGCATGAAAGAATGAAGGGGAGGTAAGTCATGAAAGAAGGAAGGAAGGAAGGAAGGAGAGGAGACTAGAGCTAAGGCATGAAAGAAAGAAGGAAGGAAGGAAGGACAGGAAAGGCATGAAAGAATGAAGGAACGAATGAAGGAGAGGTAAGGCATGAAAGAAGGAAGGAAGGAAGGAAGGAAGGAGGAAGGAGGAAGGGGGAAGGAAGGAAGGAGAGGTAAGGCATGAAAGAAGGAAGGGGAGGTAAGTCATGAAAGAAGGAAGGAAGGAAAGATGGAGAGTAGAGGTAAGGCATGAAAGAAGGTAGCAGAGGTAAGGCATGAAAGAATGAAGGAAGGGAGGGAGGAGAGAAAAGGCATGAAAGAATGAGGGAGGGCGGATGGAAGGAAGGAAGTAGAGGTAAGGCATGAAAGAATGAGGGAGGTAGGAAGGAAGGAAGGAGAGGAGAGGTAAGGCATGAAAGAAGGTAGGAAGGAAGGAAGGAAGGAAGGATAGAAGGAAGGAAGGAAGGAAGGAAGGAAGGAAGGAAGGAAGGAAGGAAGGACAGGAAGGAGAGGAGAGGTAAGGCATGAAAGAAGGTAGGAAGGAAGGAAGGATAGAAGGAAGGAGGAAGGAAGAAAAGAAGGAAGGAAGGAAGGAAGGAAGGAAGGAGAGGTAAGGCATGAAAGAATGAGGAGGGAGGATGGAAGGAAGGAAGGAAGTAGAGGTAAGGCATGAAAGAATGAGGGAGGTAGGATAGAAGGAAGGGAGGAAGGAAGGGAGGAAGAAAGGAGAGGTAAGGCATGAAAGAATGAAGGGGAGGTAAGTAATGAAAGAAGGAAGGAAGAATGGAAGGAAGGAGAGGAGAGGTATGGCATGAAAGAAAGAAGGAAGGAAGGAGGTAAGGAATTACAGAAGGAAGGGAGGGAGGGAGGAAGGAAGGAAGGGAGGAGAGGTAAGGCATGAAAGAAGGAAGGAAGGAGAGGTTAGGCAGGAAAGAAGGAAGGAAGGGAGGGAAGAGAGGAAAGGCATGAAAGAAGGAAGGAAGGAAGGAAGGAAGGAAGGAGAGGTAAGGCATGAAAGAAGGAAGGAAGGAAGGAAGGAAGGAAGGAAGGAAGGAAGGAGGAAGGAGGAAGGGGGAAGGAAGGAAGGAGAGGTAAGGCATGAAAGAAGGAAGGGGAGGTAAGTCATGAAAGAAGGAAGGAAGGAAAAATGGAGAGTAGAGGTAAGGCATGAAAGAAGGAAGCAGAGGTAAGGCATGAAAGAATGAAGGAAGGGAGGGAGGAGAGAAAAGGCATGAAGGAAGGAAGGAAGGAAGGAAGGAAGGAAGGAAGGAAGGAAGGAGCCGAGAGGTAAGGCATGAAAGAAGGAAGGAAGGAAGGAAAGAAGGAAGGAAGGAAGGAAGGAAGGAAGGAAGGAAGGAAGGACAGGAAGGAGAGGAGAGGTAAGGCATGAAAGAAAGAAGGAAGGAAGGAAGGACAGGAAAGGCATGAAAGAATGAAGGAACGAATGAAGGAGAGGTAAGGCATGAAAGAAGGAAGGAAGGAAGGAAGGAGGAATGAATGAATGAAGGAAGGAAGGAAGGAAGGAAGGAAGGAATGAAGGAAGGAAGGAGAGGTAAGGCATGAAAGAAAGAAGGAAGGAAGGACAGGAAAGGCATGAAAGAATGAAGGAACGAATGAAGGAGAGGTAAGGCATGAAAGAAGGAAGGAAGGGAGGGAGGGAGGGAGGAAGGGAGGAAGGGAGGAAGGGGAGGTAAGGCATGAAAGAAGGAAGGAAGTAAAGAAGGAGGGAGAGGAGAGATAAGGCATGAAAGAAGGAAGGAGAGGTAAGGCATGAAAGAATGAAGGAAGGAAGGAAGGACAGGAAAGGCATGAAAGAATGAAGGGGAGGTAAGTCATGAAAGAAGGAAGGAAGGAAGGAAGGAGAGGAAAGGCATGAAAGAAGGAAGGAAGGAAGGAAGGAGGAAGGAGGAAGGAAGGAAGGAAGGAAGGAGAGGTAAGGCATGAAAGAAAGAAGGAAGGAAGGAAGGACAGGAAAGGCATGAAAGAAGGAAGGAAGGAAGGAGGAAGGAGGAAGGGGGAAGGAAGGAAGGAGAGGTAAGGCATGAAAGAAGGAAGGAGAGGTAAGGCATGAAGGAAGGAAGGAAGGAAGGAAGGAAGGAAGGAAGGAAGGACAGGAAGGAGAGGAGAGGTAAGGCATGAAAGAAAGAAGGAAGGAAGGAAGGAAGGAAGGACAGGAAAGGCATGAAAGAATGAAGGAACGAATGAAGGAGAGGTAAGGCATGAAAGAAGGAAGGAAGTAAAGAAGGAGAGGAGAGATAAGGCATGAAAGAAGGAAGGAGAGGTAAGGCATGAAAGAATGAAGGAAGGAAGGAAGGAGAGGAGAGATAAGGCATGAAAGAAGGAAGGAGAGGTAAGGCATGAAAGAATGAAAGAAGGAAGGAAGGACAGGAAAGGCATGAAAGAATGAAGGGGAGGTAAGTCATGAAAGAAGGAAGGAAGGAAGGAAGGAGAGGAGACTAGAGGTAAGGCATGAAAGAAAGAAGGAAGGAAGGAAGGACAGGAAAGGCATGAAAGAATGAAGGAACGAATGAAGGAGAGGTAAGGCATGAAAGAAGGAAGGAAGGAAGGAAGGAAGGAGGAAGGAGGAAGGGGGAAGGAAGGAAGGAGAGGTAAGGCATGAAAGAAGGAAGGGGAGGTAAGTCATGAAAGAAGGAAGGAAGGAAAGATGGAGAGTAGAGGTAAGGCATGAAAGAAGGTAGCAGAGGTAAGGCATGAAAGAATGAAGGAAGGGAGGGAGGAGAGAAAAAGGCATGAAAGAATGAGGGAGGGCGGATGGAAGGAAGGAAGTAGAGGTAAGGCATGAAAGAATGAGGGAGGTAGGAAGGAAGGAAGGAGAGGAGAGGTAAGGCATGAAAGAAGGTAGGAAGGAAGGAAGGAAGGATAGAAGGAAGGAAGGAAGGAAGGAAGGAAGGAAGGAAGGAAGGAAGGAAGGACAGGAAGGAGAGGAGAGGTAAGGCATGAAAGAAGGTAGGAAGGAAGGAAGGATAGAAGGAAGGAGGAAGGAAGAAAAGAAGGAAGGAAGGAAGGAAGGAAGGAAGGAAGGAAGGAGAGGTAAGGCATGAAAGAATGAGGAGGGAGGATGGAAGGAAGGAAGGAAGTAGAGGTAAGGCATGAAAGAATGAGGGAGGTAGGATAGAAGGAAGGGAGGAAGGAAGGGAGGAAGAAAGGAGAGGTAAGGCATGAAAGAATGAAGGGGAGGTAAGTAATGAAAGAAGGAAGGAAGAATGGAAGGAAGGAGAGGAGAGGTATGGCATGAAAGAAAGAAGGAAGGAAGGAGAGGTAAGGAATTACAGAAGGAAGGGAGGGAGGGAGGAAGGAAGGAAGGGAGGAGAGGTAAGGCATGAAAGAAGGAAGGAAGGAGAGGTTAGGCAGGAAAAGAAGGAAGGAAGGGAGGGAAGAGAGGAAAGGCATGAAAGAAGGAAGGAAGGAAGGAAGGAAGGAAGGAGAGGTAAGGCATGAAAGAAGGAAGGAAGGAAGGAAGGAAGGAAGGAAGGAGGAAGGAGGAAGGGGGAAGGAAGGAAGGAGAGGTAAGGCATGAAAGAAGGAAGGGGAGGTAAGTCATGAAAGAAGGAAGGAAGGAAAAATGGAGAGTAGAGGTAAGGCATGAAAGAAGGAAGCAGAGGTAAGGCATGAAAGAATGAAGGAAGGGAGGGAGGAGAGAAAAGGCATGAAGGAAGGAAGGAAGGAAGGAAGGAAGGAAGGAAGGAAGGAAGGAGCCGAGAGGTAAGGCATGAAAGAAGGAAGGAAGGAAGGAAAGAAGGAAGGAAGGAAGGAAGGAAGGAAGGAAGGAAGGACAGGAAAGGCATGAAAGAATGAAGGAACGAATGAAGGAGAGGTAAGGCATGAAAGAAGGAAGGAAGGAAGGAAGGAGGAATGAATGAATGAATGAAGGAAGGAAGGAAGGAAGGAAGGAAGGAAGGAATGAAGGAAGGAAGGAGAGGTAAGGCATGAAAGAAAGAAGGAAGGAAGGACAGGAAAGGCATGAAAGAATGAAGGAACGAATGAAGGAGAGGTAAGGCATGAAAGAAGGAAGGAATGGAGGGAGGGAGGAAGGACAGGAAAGGCATGAAAGAATGAAGGGGAGGTAAGTCATGAAAGAAGGAAGGAAGGAAGGAAGGAGAGGAAAGGCATGAAAGAAGGAAGGAAGGAAGGAAGGAGGAAGGAGGAAGGAAGGAAGGAAGGAGAGGAGAGATAAGGCATGAAAGAAGGAAGGAGAGGTAAGGCATGAAAGAATGAAAGAAGGAAGGAAGGGACAGGAAAGGCATGAAAGAATGAAGGGGAGGTAAGTCATGAAAGAAGGAAGGAAGGAAGGAAGGAGAGGAGACTAGAGGTAAGGCATGAAAGAAAGAAGGAAGGAAGGAAGGACAGGAAAGGCATGAAAGAATGAAGGAACGAATGAAGGAGAGGTAAGGCATGAAAGAAGGAAGGAAGGAAGGAAGGAAGGAGGGAAGGAGGAAGGGGGAAGGAAGGAAGGAGAGGTAAGGCATTAAAGAAGGAAGGGGAGGTAAGTCATGAAAGAAGGAAGGAAGGAAAGATGGAGAGTAGAGGTAAGGCATGAAAGAAGGTAGCAGAGGTAAGGCATGAAAGAATGAAGGAAGGGAGGGAGGAGAGAAAAGGCATGAAAGAATGAGGGAGGGCGGATGGAAGGAAGGAAGTAGAGGTAAGGCATGAAAGAATGAGGGAGGTAGGAAGGAAGGAAGGAGAGGAGAGGTAAGGCATGAAAGAAGGTAGGAAGGAAGGAAGGAAGGATAGAAGGAAGGAAGGAAGGAAGGAAGGAAGGAAGGAAGGAAGGACAGGAAGGAGAGGAGAGGTAAGGCATGAAAGAAGGTAGGAAGGAAGGAAGGAAGGATAGAAGGAAGGAATTACAGAAGGAAGGGGAGGGAGGGAGGAAGGAAAGGAAGGGAGGAGAGGTAAGGCATGAAAGAAGGAAGGAAGGAGAGGTTAGGCAGGAAAGAAGGAAGGAAGGGAGGGAAGAGAGGAAAGGCATGAAAGAAGGAAGGAAGGAAGGAAGGAAGGAAGGGAGAGGTAAGGCATGAAAGAAGGAAGGAAGGAAGGAAGGAAGGAAGGAAGGAAGGAAGGAGGAAGGAGGAAGGGGGAAGGAAGGAAGGAGAGGTAAGGCATGAAAGAAGGAAGGGGAGGTAAGTCATGAAAGAAGGAAGGAAGGAAAAATGGAGAGTAGAGGTAAGGCATGAAAGAAGGAAGCAGAGGTAAGGCATGAAAGAATGAAGGAAGGGAGGGAGGAGAGAAAAGGCATGAAGGAAGGAAGGAAGGAAGGAAAGGAAGGAAGGAAGGAAGGAAGGAAGGAAGGAAGGAGCCGAGAGGTAAGGCATGAAAGAAGGAAGGAAGGAAGGAAAGAAGGAAGGAAGGAAGGAAGGAAGGAAGGAAGGAAGGAAGGAAGGAAGGGACAGGAAGGAGAGGAGAGGTAAGGCATGAAAGAAAGAAGGAAGGAAGGAAGGACAGGAAAGGCATGAAAGAATGAAGGAACGAATGAAGGAGAGGTAAGGCATGAAAGAAGGAAGGAAGGAAGGAAGGAGGAATGAATGAATGAAGGAAGGAAGGAAGGAAGGAAGGAAGGAATGAAGGAAGGAAGGAGAGGTAAGGCATGAAAGAAAGAAGGAAGGAAGGACAGGAAAGGCATGAAAGAATGAAGGAACGAATGAAGGAGAGGTAAGGCATGAAAGAAGGAAGGAAGGGAGGGAGGGAGGGAGGAAGGGAGGAGGAAGGGAGGGAAGGGGAGGTAAGGCATGAAAGAAGGAAGGAAGTAAAGAAGGAGGGAGAGGAGAGATAAGGCATGAAAGAAGGAAGGAGACGTAAGGCATGAAAGAATGAAGGAAGGAAGGAAGGACAGGAAAGGCATGAAAGAATGAAGGGGAGGTAAGTCATGAAAGAAGGAAGGAAGGAAGGAAGGAGAGGAAAGGCATGAAAGAAGGAAGGAAGGAAGGAAGGAGGAAGGAGGAAGGAATGAAGGAAGGAAGGAGAGGTAAGGCATGAAAGAAAGAAGGAAGGAAGGAAGGACAGGAAAGGCATGAAAGAAAGAAGGAAGGAAGGAAGGAAGGACAGGAAAGGCATGAAAGAAGGAAGGAAGGAAGGAGGAAGGACGAAGGGGGAAGGAAGGAAGGAGAGGTAAGGCATGAAAGAAGGAAGGAGAGGTAAGGCATGAAGGAAGGAAGGAAGGAAGGAAGGAAGGAAGGAAGGAAGGAAGGAAGGAAGGACAGGAAGGAGAGGAGAGGTAAGGCATGAAAGAAAGAAGGAAGGAAGGAAGGAAGGACAGGAAAGGCATGAAAGAATGAAGGAACGAATGAAGGAGAGGTAAGGCATGAAAGAAGGAAGGAAGTAAAGAAGGAGAGGAGAGATAAGGCATGAAAGAAGGAAGGAGAGGTAAGGCATGAAAGAATGAAGGAAGGAAGGAAGGAGAGGAGAGATAAGGCATGAAAGAAGGAAGGAGAGGTAAGGCATGAAAGAAGGAAGGAGAGGTAAGGCATGAAAGAATGAAAGAAGGAAGGAAGGACAGGAAAGGCATGAAAGAATGAAGGGGAGGTAAGTCATGAAAGAAGGAAGGAAGGAAGGAAGGAAGGAGGAAGGAGGAAGGGGGGAAGGAAGGAAGGAGAGGTAAGGCATGAAAGAAGGAAGGGGAGGTAAGTCATGAAAGAAGGAAGGAAGGAAAGATGGAGAGTAGAGGTAAGGCATGAAAGAAAGAAGGAAGGAAGGAAGGACAGGAAAGGCATGAAAGAATGAAGGAACGAATGAAGGAGAGGTAAGGCATGAAAGAAGGAAGGAAGGAAGGAAGGAAGGAGGAAGGAGGAAGGGGGAAGGAAGGAAGGAGAGGTAAGGCATGAAAGAAGGAAGGGGAGGTAAGTCATGAAAGAAGGAAGGAAGGAAAGATGGAGAGTAGAGGTAAGGCATGAAAGAAGGAAGCAGAGGTAAGGCATGAAAGAATGAAGGAAGGGAGGGAGGAGAGAAAAGGCGTGAAGGAAGGAAGGAAGGAAGGAAGGAAGGAAGGAAGGAAGGAAGGAAGGAAGGAGCCGAGAGGTAAGGCATGAAAGAAGGAAGGAAGGAAGGAAGGACAGGAAGGAGAGGAGAGGTAAGGCATGAAAGAAAGAAGGAAGGAAGGAAGGAAGGACAGGAAAAGGCATGAAAGAATGAAGGAACGAATGAAGGAGAGGTAAGGCATGAAAGAAGGAAGGAAGGAAGGAAGGAAGGAAGGAAGGAAGGAAGGAGGAATGAATGAAGGAAGGAAGGAAGGAAGGAAGGAAGGAAGGAAGGAAGGAAGGAGAGGTAAGGCATGAAAGAATGAAGGAACGAATGAAGGAGAGGTAAGGCATGAAAGAAGGAAGGAAGGGAGGGAGGGAGGGAGGGAGGAAGGGAGGAAGGGGAGGTAAGGCATGAAAGAAGGAAGGAAGTAAAGAAGGAGAGGAGAGATAAGGCATGAAAGAATGAAGGGGAGGTAAGGCATGAAAGAATGAAGGAAGGGAGGGAGGAGAGAAAAGGCATGAAAGAAGGAAGGAAGGAAGGAAGGAAGGAAGGAAGGAAGGACAGGAAGGAGAGGAGAGGTAAGGCATGAAAGAATGAGGGAGGTAGTATGGAAGGAAGGAAGGGAGGGGAGGGAGGGGAGGAAGGAAGGGAGGGAGGAAGGTAGTAGAGGTAAGGCATGAAAGAATGAGGGAGGGCGGATGGAAGGAAGGAAGGAAGTAGAGGTAAGGCATGAAAGAATGAGGGAGGTAGGAAGGAAGGAAGGGAGGGAGGGAGGGAGGAAGGAAGGGAGGAAGGAAGGGAGGGAGGTAACAAGGAAGGGAGGAAGGAAGGAGAGGTAAGGCATGAAAGAATGAGGGAGGGCGGATGGAAGGAAGGAAGGAAGTAGAGGTAAGGCATTAAAGAATGAGGGAGGTAGGAAGGAAGGAAGGGAGGGAGGGAGGGAGGAAGGAAAGGAGGAAGGAAGGGAGGGAGGAAAGAAGGAAGGGAGGAAGAAGAGGTAAGGCATGAAAGAAGGAAGGAGAGGTAAGGCATGAAAGAAGGAAGGAAGTGAGGGAGGAGAGAAAAGGCATGAAGGAAGGAAGGAAGGAAGGAAGGAAGGAAGGAAGGAAGGAAGGAAGGAGCGGAGAGGTAAGGCATGAAAGAAGGACCGAAGGAAGGAAGGACAGGAAGGAGAGGAGAGGTAAGGCATGAAAGAAGGTAGGTTGCTAGGAAGGAAGGAAGGAAGGAAGGAAGGAAGGGAAGGAAGGAAGGAAGGAAGGAGAGGTAAGGCATGAAAGAAAGAAGGAAGGAAGGAAGGACAGGAAAGGCATGAAAGAATGAAGGAACGAATGAAGGAGAGGTAAGGCATGAAAGAAGGAAGGAAGGGAGGGAGGGAGGGAGGGAGGAAGGGAGGAAGCGGAGGTAAGGCATGAAAGAAGGAAGGAAGTAAAGAAGGAGAGGAGAGATAAGGCATGAAAGAAGGAAGGAGAGGGTAAGGCATGAAAGAATGAAGGAAGGAAGGAAGGACAGGAAAGGCATGAAAGAATGAAGGGGAGGTAAGTCATGAAAGAAGGAAGGAAGGAAGGAAGGAGAGGAGACTAGAGGTAAGGCATGAAAGAAAGAAGGAAGGAAGGAAGGACAGGAAAAGGCATAAAAGAATGAAGGAACGAATGAAGGAGAGGTAAGGCATGAAAGAAGGAAGGAAGGAAGGAAGGAAGGAGGAAGGAGGAAGGGGGGAAGGAAGGAAGGAGAGGTAAGGCATGAAAGAAGGAAGGGGAGGTAAGTCATGAAAGAAGGAAGGAAGGAAAGATGGAGAGTAGAGGTAAGGCATGAAAGAAGGAAGCAGAGGTAAGGCATGAAAGAATGAAGGAAGGGAGGGAGGAGAGAAAAGGCATGAAAGAATGAGGGAGGGCGGATGGAAGGAAGGAAGGAAGTAGAGGTAAGGCATGAAAGAATGAGGGAGGTAGAAAGGAAGGGAGGGAGGGAGGAAGGAAGGAAAGGAGGAAGGAAGGGAGGGAGGAAAGAAGGAAGGGAGGAAGAAGAGGTAAGGCATGAAAGAAGGAAGGAGAGGTAAGGCATGAAAGAAGGAAGGAAGTGAGGGGAGGAGAGAAAAGGCATGAAGGAAGGAAGGAAGGAAGGAAGGACAGGAAGGAGAGGAGAGGTAAGGCATGAAAGAATGAGGGAGGTAGGATGGAAGGAAGGAAGGGAGGGAGGGAGGGAGGGGGAAGGAAGGAAGGGAGGAAGGAGAGGTAAGGCATGAAAGAAGGAAGGGGAGGTAAGTCCTGAAGAAGGAAGGAAAGAAAGAAGGAGAGGAGAGGTAAGGCATGAAAGAATGAAGGGGAGGTAAGGCATGAAAGAATGAAGGAAGGGAGGGAGGAGAGAAAAGGCATGAAAGAAGGAAGGAAGGGAGGGAGGGGAGGGAGGGAGGAAGGGAGGAAGGGGAGGTAAGGCATGAAAGAAGGAAGGAAGTAAAGAAGGAGAGGAGAGATAAGGCATGAAAGAATGAAGGGGAGGTAAGGCATGAAAGAATGAAGGAAGGGAGGGAGGAGAGAAAAGGCATGAAAGAAGGAAGGAAGGAAGGAAGGAAGGAAGGAAGGAAGGAAGGAAGGACAGGAAGGAGAGGAGAGGTAAGGCATGAAAGAATGAGGGAGGTAGTATGGAAGGAAGGAAGGGAGGGAGGGAGGGAGGAAGGAAGGGGAGGGAGGAAGGTAGTAGAGATAAGGCATGAAAGAATGAGGGAGGGCGGATGGAAGGAAGGAAGGAAGTAGAGGTAAGGCATGAAAGAATGAGGGAGGTAGGAAGGAAGGGAGGGAGGGAGGGAGGAAGGAAGGGAGGAAGGAAGGGAGGGAGGAAACAAGGAAGGGAGGAAGGAAGGAGAGGTAAGGCATGAAAGAATGAGGGAGGGCGGATGGAAGGAAGGATGGAAGTAAAGGTAAGGCATGAAAGAATGAGGGAGGTAGGAAGGAAGGAAGGGAGGGAGGGAGGGGAGGAAGGAAAGGAGGAAGGAAGGGAGGGAGGAAAGAAGGAAGGGAGGAAGAAGAGGTAAGGCATGAAAGAAGGAAGGAGAGGTAAGGTATGAAAGAAGGAAGGAAGTGAGGGAGGAGAGAAAAGGCATGAAGGAAGGAAGGAAGGAAGGAAGGAAGGAAGGAAGGAAGGAAGGAGCGGAGAGGTAAGGCATGAAAGAAGGACCGAAGGAAGGAATAGGTTGCTAGGAAGGAAGGAAGGAAGGAAGGAAGGAAGGAAGGAAGGAGAGGTAAGGCATGAAAGAAAGAAGGAAGGAAGGAAGGACAGGAAAGGCATGAAAGAATGAAGGAACGAATGAAGGAGAGGTAAGGCATGAAAGAAGGAAGGAAGGGAGGGAGGGAGGGAGGGAGGGAGGAAGGGAGGAAGGGGAGGTAAGGCATGAAAGAAGGAAGGAAGTAAAGAAGGAGAGGAGAGATAAGGCATGAAAGAAGGAAGGAGAGGTAAGGCATGAAAGAATGAAGGAAGGAAGGAAGGACAGGAAAGGCATGAAAGAATGAAGGGGAGGTAAGTCATGAAAGAAGGAAGGAAGGAAGGAAGGAGAGGAGACTAGAGGTAAGGCATGAAAGAAAGAAGGAAGGAAGGAAGGACAGGAAAGGCATGAAAGAATGAAGGAACGAATGAAGGAGAGGTAAGGCATGAAAGAAGGAAGGAAGGAAGGAAGGAAGGAGGAAGGAGGAAGGGGGAAGGAAGGAAGGAGAGGTAAGGCATGAAAGAAGGAAGGGGAGGTAAGTCATGAAAGAAGGAAGGAAGGAAAGATGGAGAGTAGAGGTAAGGCATGAAAGAAGGAAGCAGAGGTAAGGCATGAAAGAATGAAGGGAGGGAGGGAGGAGAGAAAAGGCATGAAAGAATGAGGGAGGGCGGATGGAAGGAAGGAAGGAAGTAGAGGTAAGGCATGAAAGAATGAGGGAGGTAGGAAGGAAGGGAGGGTGGGAGGAAGGAAGGAAAGGAGGAAGGAAGGGAGGGAGGAAAGAAGGAAGGGAGGAAGAAGAGGTAAGGCATGAAAGAAGGAAGGAGAGGTAAGGCATGAAAGAAGGAAGGAAGTGAGGGAGGAGAGAAAAGGCATGAAGGAAGGAAGGAAGGAAGGGAAGGACAGGAAGGAGAGGAGAGGTAAGGCATGAAAGAATGAGGGAGGTAGGATGGAAGGAAGGAAGGGAGGGAGGGAGGGAGGGGGAAGGAAGGAAGGGAGGAAGGAGAGGTAAGGCATGAAAGAAGGAAGGGGAGGTAAGTCCTGAAGAAGGAAGGAAAGAAAGAAGGAGAGGAGAGGTAAGGCATGAAAGAATGAAGGGGAGGTAAGGCATGAAAGAATGAAGGAAGGGAGGGAGGAGAGATAAGGCATGAAAGAAGGAAGGAAGGGAGGGAGGGAGGGAGGGAGGAAGGGAGGAAGGGGAGGTAAGGCATGAAAGAAGGAAGGAAGTAAAGAAGGAGAGGAGAGATAAGGCATGAAAGAATGAAGGGGAGGTAAGGCATGAAAGAATGAAGGAAGGGAGGGAGGAGAGAAAAGGCATGAAAGAAGGAAGGAAGGAAGGAAGGAAGGAAGGAAGGAAGGAAGGAAGGAAGGACAGGAAGGAGAGGAGAGGTAAGGCATGAAAGAATGAGGGAGGTAGTATGGAAGGAAGGAAGGGAGGGAGGGAGGGAGGAAGGAAGGGAGGGAGGAAGGTAGTAGAGATAAGGCATGAAAGAATGAGGGAGGGCGGATGGAAGGAAGGAAGGAAGTAGAGGTAAGGCATGAAAGAATGAGGGAGGGAGGAAGGAAGGGAGGGAGGGAGGGAGGAAGGAAGGGAGGAAGGAAGGGAGGGAGGAAACAAGGAAGGGAGGAAGGAAGGAGAGGTAAGGCATGAAAGAATGAGGGAGGGCGGATGGAAGGAAGGAAGGAAGTAGAGGTAAGGCATGAAAGAATGAGGGAGGGAGGAAGGAAGGGAGGGAGGGAGGAAGGAAAGGAGGAAGGAAGGGAGGGAGGAAAGAAGGAAGGGAGGAAGAAGAGGTAAGGCATGAAAGAAGGAAGGAGAGGTAAGGCATGAAAGAAGGAAGGAAGTGAGGGAGGAGAGAAAAGGCATGAAGGAAGGAAGGAAGGAAGGAAGGAAGGAAGGAAGGAAGGAAGGAGCGGAGAGGTAAGGCATGAAAGAAGGACCGAAGGAAGGAAGGACAGGAAGGAGAGGAGAGGTAAGGCATGAAAGAAGGTAGGTTGCTAGGAAGGAAGGAAGGAAGGAAGGAAGGAAGGAAGGAAGGAAGGAAGGAAGGAAGGAAGGAGAGGTAAGGCATGAAAGAAAGAAGGAAGGAAGGAAGGACAGGAAAGGCATGAAAGAATGAAGGAACGAATGAAGGAGAGGTAAGGCATGAAAGAAGGAAGGAAGGGAGGGAGGGAGGGAGGGAGGAAGGGAGGAAGGGGAGGTAAGGCATGAAAGAAGGAAGGAAGTAAAGAAGGAGAGGAGAGATAAGGCATGAAAGAAGGAAGGAGAGGTAAGGCATGAAAGAATGAAGGAAGGAAGGAAGGACAGGAAAGGCATGAAAGAATGAAGGAACGAATGAAGGAGAGGTAAGGCATGAAAGAAGGAAGGAAGGAAGGAAGGAAGGAGGAAGGAGGAAGGGGGAAGGAAGGAAGGAGAGGTAAGGCATGAAAGAAGGAAGGGGAGGTAAGTCATGAAAGAAGGAAGGAAGGAAAGATGGAGAGTAGCGGTAAGGCATGAAAGAAGGAAGCAGAGGTAAGGCATGAAAGAATGAAGGAAGGGAGGGAGGAGAGAAAAGGCATGAAAGAATGAGGGAGGGCGGATGGAAGGAAGGAAGTAGAGGTAAGGCATGAAAGAATGAGGGAGGTAGGAAGGAAGGAAGGGAGGGAGGGAGGAAGGAAGGAAAGGAGGAAGGAAGGGAGGGAGGAAAGAAGGAAGGGAGGAAGAAGAGGTAAGGCATGAAAGAAGGAAGGAGAGGTAAGGCATGAAAGAAGGAAGGAAGTGAGGGAGGAGAGAAAAGGCATGAAGGAAGGAAGGAAGGAAGGAAGGACAGGAAGGAGAGGAGAGGTAAGGCATGAAAGAATGAGGGAGGTAGGATGGAAGGAAGGAAGGGAGGGAGGGAGGGAGGGGGAAGGAAGGAAGGGAGGAAGGAGAGGTAAGGCATGAAAGAAGGAAGGGGAGGTAAGTCCTGAAGAAGGAAGGAAAGAAAGAAGGAGAGGAGAGGTAAGGCATATAAGAAGGAAGGAGAGGTAAGGCATGAAAGATTGAAGGAAGGGAGGGAGGAGAGAAAAGGCATGAAAGAAGGAAGGAAGGAAGGAAGGAAGGAAGGAAGGAAGGAAGGAAGGACAGGAAGGAGAGGAGGAGGTAAGGCATGAAAGAATGAGGGAGGTAGTATGGAAGGAAGGGAGGGAGGGAGGGAGGGAGGAAGGAAGGGTGGGAGGAAGGGGAGGTAAGGCATGAAAGAAGGAAGGGGAGGTAAGTCCTGAAAGAAGGAGGAAGGAAGAAGGAGAGGAGAGGTAAGGCATGAAAGAAGGAAGGAGAGGTAAGGCATGAAAGATTGAAGGAAGGGAGGGAGGAGAGAAAAGGCATGAAAGAAGGAAGGAAGGAGGGAAGGAAGGAAGGAAGGAAGGACAGGAAGGAGAGGAGAGGTAAGGCATGAAAGAATGAGGGAGGTAGTATGGAAGGAAGGAAGGGAGGGAGGGAGGGAGGGAGGGAGGGAGGAAGGAAGGGAGGGAGGAAGGGGAGGTAAGGCATGAAAGAAGGAAGGGGAGGTAAGTCCTGAAAGAAGGAAGGAAGGAAAGAAGGAGAGGAGAGGTAAGGCATGAAAGAAGGAAGGAGAGGTAAGGCATGAAAGATTGAAGGAAGGGAGGGAGGAGAGAAAAGGCATGAAAGAAGGAAGGAAGGAAGGAAGGAAGGAAGGAATAAAGGAGCAGAGAGGTAAGGCATGAAAGAAGGACCGAAGGAAGGAAGGACAGGAAGGAGAGGAGAGGTAAGGCATGAAAGAAGGTAGGTTGCTAGGAAGGAAGGAAGGAAGGAAGGAAGGAAGGAAGGAAGGAAGGAAGGAAGGAAGGAAGGAAGGAGAGGTAAGGCATGAAAGAAAGAAGGAAGGAAGGAAGGACAGGAAAGGCATGAAAGAATGAAGGAACGAATGAAGGAGAGGTAAGGCATGAAAGAAGGAAGGAAGGGAGGGAGGGAGGGAGGGAGGAAAGGAGGAAGGGGAGGTAAGGCATGAAAGAAGGAAGGAAGTAAAGAAGGAGAGGAGAGATAAGGCATGAAAGAAGGAAGGAGAGGTAAGGCATGAAAGAATGAAGGAAGGAAGGAAGGACAGGAAAGGCATGAAAGAATGAAGGGGAGGTAAGTCATGAAAGAAGGAAGGAAGGAAGGAAGGAGAGGAGACTAGAGGTAAGGCATGAAAGAAAGAAGGAAGGAAGGAAGGACAGGAAAGGCATGAAAGAATGAAGGAACGAATGAAGGAGAGGTAAGGCATGAAAGAAGGACGGAAGGAAGGAAGGAAGGAAGGAGGAAGGAGGAAGGGGGAAGGAAGGAAGGAGAGGTAAGGCATGAAAGAAGGAAGGGGAGGTAAGTCATGAAAGAAGGAAGGGGAGGTAAGTCATGAAAGAAGGAAGGAAGGAAAGATGGAGAGTAGA